>KV426026.1:122051-143937 GCA_001632375.1 Exidia glandulosa HHB12029 | reverse complement strand
TGTCAGACGTCGACTTCGTCGAGCTACATGCGACCGGGACCGCGCGCGGAGATCCGACGGAAGCTAACTGGGCCGGTCGCGCATTTCAGCGTGATACCGAGCTGCTTATCGGGAGTGTCAAAGGCAACATTGGGTACGTATTTGGCGTCCCAGGGATCGGCGGGAATCTGACACAGACACCGTGGCGATCGCAGGCATCTCGAGATCACGGCGTTCCTAGCGTCGCTGTGCAAGGTCTGCTCGATCCTACAGACCGGGGACATTCCGCCCAACGTCAACCTCTCGCGCCTGAACCCGGCGATCCGGTGGGACGAATATCGCATGCGCGCCCCTCTAAGCACGGAGCGCCTCCCGTGCCGCTCGCAGAATGGGAAGTCTCTCATCAGTATGACCAGCTCCGGTATTGGCGGGTCAAACGGGCACTGTGTCGTCGAGTCTCCGCCCAGGATTAGTGGAGATGGATGTTCGCCTTTCTGGTCGGGCGCTCCGCCTTACTACCTCGTGGTAGCTGGCGCCCTCTCCCCGCGTTCCCTCCCTCTGATCATTGATCGTGTGAGGGAGGACATCGACGACGAATTGCTCGCAGACTCTGACATCAGTCTCACCTACAACCGTCGAGCCCGCTCCATGCCATGGCGCTCGTTTGCTGTAGCTGGAGAACACGGACCCGTCTCTTTCTCTCCGCCTCGGCTTCTCTCGTCACTCAGGACATCTACTGTCGTCGTTTTCAGCGGTCAAGGACCGCAACATCTGCTCAGTAAGTTACCCCTAGTCTTCCTAGTTGACTCCCGAGTCTTGACGTAACTTCAGTGGGCAAGGATCTATTCCACCATTGCATTCCCTTCAGGGATACTGTCCTGGAACTCGATTCCATATTCCTCGGGATCACTGGAAAGTCTCTCCGCTGCGATTACGGACTCTTCGATGGCAACATCGGAACCGAGGTCCTCGGCGATATCTGGCCGATTTCCGTGACTCTCCCGGCTTTGACCGTGTTCCAGCTTGCCCTCTTCGATGCTCTTACCGCGCTGGGCATCAAGCCAGACGCGCTCGTCGGCCACTCTGCCGGCGAGGTCGCTCTTATATACGCCTCTGGCGCCGGTTCGAAAGCCCTAGCTCTCGAGGTCGCGATCGCTCGCGGTCGCGCAATGTCCATCCTGGAGCAGCACGCTGGGACGATGGCCGCCGTTAACTGTTCTGCGGTCGTAGCCTGTGATATTGTGCGCGAGGTCATGCTTGACCTGGGTGGCGGCTCTCTGGAAATCGCTTGTTATAACGCGGACGAAGCTGTGACGCTCTCCGGCTCCGTTAAGAACGTTGAGCTCGCGATCTCTAAGGCCAAGTCGAAGGGTCTCTTCGCGGCAAGACTGCGCACCCGCGTCCCAGTACACTCCAGCATGATGGATCTGTGCCAAGTCGAGTATCAGGCCGCGCTGCGCGATGTGTTCTCGCGTCACCCTTTGAGGCCCTGCGTTCTGCCAGTGTACTCTGCCGCAACGGGTCTCAAGCTCGACGGGCTATTGGACGCAGACTACTTCTGGAACAATACTCGTGGACCGGTTCTCTTCACGGACGCCATCCGTGGCACGTTGAGGGCAGTCGGGCCGTCGTCGCTTGTCGAGATCAGCCCGCACCCGGTGCTCTCTTCGTATCTCCAATCGCTTGCCCCGGATTCTACAGTCGTTGTGTGCCCAGCACGTCGACCGAACCACAAGCTTGGAGAGTCCACTGTAGAAGTCGCAAGCCTCCTCACGGCTATCGGCAGCCTTGCGACGGTAGGATGCTCGAAGATCGACTTCAAGGCTTTAGCGGGGCCGCGCTCACGTATCCTGCCGTCGCCACCGCAATATCCTTTCGCTCCCAAGGACGTTCCGTATCGCGTCCCGTCTTACGATGTTGCGCGTTATCTTCAGGAACGGAACGGCCCACTGAACTACCCGAACATGCGCATCAACGCTCTCACTCACCCCAGTCTGGCCGACCACGTCATTAAAGACGAGCCAATTATGCCCGCGTCCGGTTACCTCGAGATGGTGAGCCATTTCTCATTCTCGTCTGCGTATGCTCACCTTTCGCCCAGGCATTGGAATATGGCGCTCGCACGCTTTGGAATGTCGAGTTTCGCAGTATCCTTGCCTTGAGCGCCGACCGATGGCTTCCTGTTCAAGTCTCGTTGGACGGGAATGTGTGGCAGGTCAGAACACCGAGTTCGCTCACTGCGTCCGAGTGGGAGGCTGAGGTGCGAAATGTCCCCCGATCTGTTGCATCGCTGTTAACAGTCGCCAGTTCACCAAAGTCAACGCTCGTGGCTTCTTATCGAGCGCCGTTCACGGGCCTGACCCTAGCGCGCTTGATCTTGCGGCCATCGCTGCGCGTTGTCATCCGCTTCCAATGCAAGGTTGGTCGGTGTGGTCAACATCAGTTATTGTCGTATTGACCTAGTTCCTAGCCTACTACACCGAATTGCAACAATTTGGATTGCAGTACGGACCGCAATATCGGCGTATCGAGTCGATGGCAGTCGCGCACGACGACCGACACGGCACTACAGAGGCCCTCATCCGTATTCGCGCATGGAGCGCGGATCTTGCAGAGTGCGTGCGAGCTTTCCATCCGTCATCAAACAAGCTCATCGAGTAACAGGGAACCACCGTTCATATTACACCCCGCGATCCTGGACGCTGCATTCCACGCAATGGCGCATCCGAGCCTTTCTGGTAATCGTGATCCTACACTATACATGCTGCCTGCTCGGATACGGTCCATTGTGACGCATGAGGCCCTCTACGGCAGCGTTAAACCGACGATCGTCATTGCGCACATCACATCTCGGAAATGGACACCAGGTACATAGACTTCGAAATTTCATGTGCCTCGCTCATTACTGTTGCAGATTCAATCACCTGGGACTGTGTTATATCCGATGAGGCTGGGAGCCCCGTGTGCACAGTTCGTGGTCTGGAGTTCGACATGCATGGACAGTCGTTGGTTCCAACGGTGCTTCGGCGCTACGATCTATCCATGGATGCAACTGGCGGCGAACTCGATGTTGCTCCTTCTTCGCATTCGTCGCACAACTACAGTTTCACGACCTTGGCTGATCATATCCCCTCCCACTACCTCATCGCGTTCGTGCATGGCGAAGAGATCCAGCTGCAACGCGACATCGCCACCCTTGACGAGGCGGACGACCTGACGCTATGGTTTACCGCTCCTGTCGGAGTCGAGGCCGACGCCGCGATTGGCTTCACTCGCTCATTCAGACGCGAGTATCCAGCTTGGAACGTCTACTGCGTCTCTTTCGCAAGCTCGGTCAGCGTTACCGCTGTAAGGGAAGCGACGATTCGCCTAGTCAGTCTCCCGACTTTGGAGAACGAGATGTCCATTGACGAGCGGGGCACCATTCGTGTTCCCCGCGTGACGGAGATCGCTAAGCCGCGGCGCGATGCAACGTTCGATCCTCGTCGCCCATGGGAATTGCGTGGCGCTACCGTGTTCCATGTTAGCACGCCTCTGCCGTATGACGGCGAGGTCATCGTCGACGTCGACCTCTTGTCAGAGAGTGACGATGCCGTGCGTGGGTTCATGGGACGGCGGCGAGTCGATGGCGCCCGCGTTGCTGGTGTGGTCCTTCCGCACCCGACCAACATCCTTTGCGCGCCCAGTTCTTACTTCTGTCCTGTTCCCGACCTCCCCGCTACGCATCTCGCACGACTCCCAATCATCGCGATGGTGGTATGCGGCCTGGCTCTAGGTCACCGGCTTCTGGATGCGGCCAAAGACCTTAAACGCATGTCCATCATCGTGTTCCCGAGCGATACGTCGACGGGTCAGAGCATCGTTCAAGTACTCACCTTGGCAGGCGCACATGTGACGTCCATCCCGTCAACCAAATCCGACTACGACATCGCGCTCGTGCATACTGGGTCAGCAGACATCGTTCTTTGTGGACACACGGACGCGGCAAAGGTTGCTGTTTCCCGCGAAATGCTCCTCGAGTCTGGGACGCTCTTCTGCTGGAACCACGCCGTCGACGGGATCCCTGGTACCTTGAAGCATCGTCCATGGCTCATCGCAAGCGCGCTCTCGACGTTGCTAACAACCGTTGTCGATCGCATCGCTACTCTTTCCCCGCTGGCGTACGAGTCCCCAGATGCAATATTGCGTCGAACATCTCCAGCCGCCGTCGCTGGGCTCGTGCACGAACAACTCTTCGATCCTCGCCGTGCGTATGTCTTGGTCGGTGGCATCGGCAGTCTTGGTGCACAAATTGCTCTATGGATGTACAGGGTGAGCCTCTTTCTGACCGTAAGAGCAGCAGCGACTGATACGTATACAGCACGGCGCGCGGAATCTTGTGCTCACGTCGCGTTCGGGCAAGGAGAGCCTCATCAAGCGCGGCGACACGTCTGCCCTGCGCGCATTTGCCTATCTAGAGGCGCAGAAAGATCTCTCGATTTCGCTTCACGCCGTGGATGCAACGGACGAGGTCAAGACGAGGCAGCTATTCAGTCAGATTACGGCGCCAATCGCTGGCTGCCTCCTCGTTTCAGCGCTCTTCGTGGACAATGCTTTCCGCCGCCATACAGCGGAGTCATACGCAGCAGCATTCGCGCCTAAGGTCACCGCTTTTCGCGTCCTGGAGAAGCTACTCGATATCCGCTCGCTCGACTGGTTCATCGCGCTCTCGTCCTTCATGGCTTTCTTGGGCAACCCTGGACAAACGAGCTACGCCAGGTGGGTATACAGTGACTGTTGATTATGACCTACTCACGTGCGCGCGAAGTGCAAACGCCATCTTGAATGGTCTCCTGCAGACATATCCCAATGCGTGCGCTATTGTGAGTTGTCTCATTCAGATCCTACCCTAAATACTAAGTCATAATGTCGTCCAGGCTGCCCCGCTCATCACCGACAGTGCTCTTGCTACAGCCGGGGCGAGTCACATGAAGCACCTGAGTACATGGGGCTATACATCTAGAGGCCAGTTCGACATCGTTGATGCCATGTCCAGTCCTTGCTTACGCTCTTCCAGAGTTTTGCGCCGTGCTTGAAGATTGCATCCTGCTACTGCGCGACGGCCCCGTTGGAATCTACATCCCCGATCTCGCATGGGAGATGGTAGCGCAGACGAACGGTGTCGCTCCGTACTTCAAACACCTCCTGAAAGACAGGACGACACCCCAAGACAAGGATCCAAAGGCGTCGACATTGCCCTCAATCGACGTCGTCATACGCAACGTTCTCGATGTATCTGAAGGCGACTTCAACGCTGCCGTTCCGCTGACATCGTATGGTCTCGACTCGCTTTCGGCCGCGCGACTCGCTCAGGAGCTTCAGTCGTATTTGAAGGTTACGCAGATCTAGCTTCTCAGCGGCGTCACCACCAACGACTTGCGCGCGCGCATCAGCAAGTCCAACGAGGATGCACCAACCTCCAACGGCGTTGGGCCGAAAGACGACAAGTCAGGCGCTGCACCGCCGCCGCAAGCGACGCCCGCTACACGCGATGAAGACGAGATGCTTCGACTTGTGGAAGGTCTAGCCAAAGGACTGCGACGCGTCGCGGTCAACGGTGCCTCGGTCAACGGCGCCTCGGTGAACGGCGTCTCGTCCTCCCCGAAACCTCAAGGCACGGTCGTCCTTATTACTGGAACGACCGGGACCCTCGGCTCAGCGATCCTTGCCAGTCTTGCAGCGCTTCCCTCTGTCAGCAAGATCTACGCTGTGAACCGTGTTCAGACCGGAGGCGACGGACTCGAGGAGCGGCAGCGCCGAGCGTTCGCTACGCGTGGGCTCAGCGTCACCGCTGAAGCGCAGCGGAAGATTGTACAAGTTCCCGCGGTTCTTCACCAACCTGATCTCGGTGTATCGCCAGGTTTGATCAAGGAGGTGAGCTACTTACTTCCCTACCAGTGTTCCATTTCGATGCTGACGTTGTACCTGTATCAGATGCAGCACTCTGTCACTGTGATCATCCATAACGGTGAGTTTGTTACGTATAGAGGTCTACAGGCGATGGAATACTAACGCACGGTGGGATAGCCTGGCCTGTCAACTTCAACATCCCCTTGTCGGCCTTTAGGGAATCGTTGGAAGGCACGAGGAACTTGATCAGCTTCGCACTGAACTCGTCGGGTCCGACGCCGCGCTTCATATTCATCAGTACCACGGCAACCATCAACAGTACGTTCAAGTTCACTCCTTAACACCATCTCACCGTACTCTAGACGCGAAGCTCGACGCACCCGCTACCGAAACCACCTCGACCTCGCCGAGCGATGCGATGGACAACGGGTACTCCAAGTCGAAATGGATCGCGGAATCTCTAGTCGCCGAGTTCGGTACCGTCGTCCGCGTCGGCGTCGTCTCTGGCGCGCCGAACGGCGCGTGGGATTCGTCGCATTGGGTACCGGCGATGCTCGCGGCTTCGAGAGTTGTTGGGTCTGTCCCGGTCGCGGATACGGTGCGTCGTCTTTTCTCATGCAGCCAGACGTGTCTAACGTGTGCAGACTGTATCGTGGATCCCGCTCGCATCCGCCGCGACGGCTATAACAGACATCGTCCTGGCTCCAGAACTCGAAAAAGCTCAAGTTCTGCACCTCATCCACCCACGCCCAGTCCAATGGTCCACACTCATGACTCACCTCGGTCCCAACGTCAAAACGGAAGACTTCACTTCCTGGGTCCGACGTCTCGAAGACGGGAACTTGAACGAGATGGTGAAACCTGCACTTCGACTACTCGATTTCTTCCGTGACATGCGCGACCGCGCACAAGGAGGGAAGGAGAAGGAGAAGGAGGGGGCGTACGACGGGTTTATGGTCCCGCGGTTGGATATGAGTAGGATGCTGGCTGTGTCGCCGTCGTTAAGGAACTTGGCGCCTTTGGGCGAGGAGGACGTTCGAAGCTGGCTCGCGTCTTCCGCTTAGAGCGTCTTCGCTTTCGATACTCCTTCGCAGGTTCAAGGGACGTACATTTGGCACGCGGGGAGCGCAGAGTGGGAGTGGTAGCCTGTACCATAGAAAGCCCTAGAACGTAGAACGTCATACATACTGTACTTGAACATACGACAGTCGGGAGTCGGGAGGAGCAAACGAAGCAAGAGAGGAGCGGAGACTGAGAGCGGATGATGATATGTAGCAGAGCGGATCGATGACCACGACCAATGATAGCAGATTCTGAGACGAGAGCGGGGAGCGGGAGCGGGAGAAGAGAGGATAGCAGATTGAGAGCGGGAGCGAGAGTTCGTAGTGCAGCAGGAGTAGTAGGAGCAGGAGACATTATGGTACAGGGAAACCGAAACTCGAAAGAACAGACTAGACGGACTACCGCCACACCCTCGACCCGGCAGCTTTCAAGCGCGCATCATACTGGAACATCTTACCTATCGGACTCATCTCTGAGCTGCTCGCGCGACTCGGTGCGGGCGACGGTGCGTCGAGATGGTGGAGCGGCAGAGGCTTTGTCGGCGTGTGGTACGGATCTGTTAGGCGTGTCAGCGTCTGCGTCAACCCAAAAACACTTGCATGCAAAGGTACTCACAATTCACATCTCCCCGCACGCGCATATTCTCCTTCTCCTTCTCGCCCTCCTCGCCCTCCTTGACCTCATCGTACCCCAACTCATCAAGACTCAACGTCCTCCCGGGGCCCTTCTTCTTCTGCTGCTGCTGTACGACGAACGGATTCTCCGCCTCGTCCCGGTCGCGATTCGACGTCCGTAGCGGATTCCGCTGTTTGACAGGCGATGGAGCCCGCATTGCTCTCGGTCCTCCTATCCTCTTCGGGACTGAGACTGAGGCGTTGAACTTGGACGCGAGCTGCTTTACGGACGTTTGACGTTCCGGTACACGGTCGCGCGGGTCGGGCTCGGGGTCGTATAGACCAAGAGAGGATGCAGGTCTGCCGCGTTCGTCGTGGTCGGGGTTCTGGGGGAGAGAAGACGCGCGAGAGTGGGCGGGGACGAGTAATGGAATCGAGCTCGTCCGCGGTCGCCCGGTACCGTTACCGTTCGTCGAAGTGCGCAGCGGACGCGTCGATACGGCGGGGTAGGGTACGGCGGTGTTGTGTCGCGCGACCGTCGGGTTGGCGGAGGATTGAAGCATCGTCACGGACGTCGTAGAATGTCTAAACAACTCGCGGTCGCGGTCTTTAGCGGGTGGGACAGGCGCAGTCCTCGTCGTGCTTGAGAATAAGACCGTACTCCCCGTGCTCGCGCTCCGTCGCAGACTCCTATCGTGATCGTCATCACGCTGGTCTTCCTTGCGCAGTAGAAAGTCGAACACGAGACTGGCGCGCACGCTCCCACTCCTCGTCAATTGCGCCTTTTCGCGCGCGTCGTCGGGAGCGACCTGCACGGGGGCCATGTCGGAATCCAAGCGTGCAGAAGGCGAGTGGGCGTCTGCGGAGCCGACTTCTGCGATGAGCGAGGAGAAGTAGAGTTCTTCGTCTTGTTCTGGTTCGGGGAGCGGGAGGAAGGATGCGTCCGGGTCGGGGTTGGCGTCGAGCATCGTCGCGCTGGGCGCTCGGTTCAGTACTTGCGGTACAAATGAAAGGAGGGACGTACTCGATAAGTTTGTCGGCCCATGCGAGGACGTCCCCGCTCTCGTCCTCGTCGTCGTCGTCGCTGTCCTTTGCGGGACTCGCGTGTAACAGACTACGCAAGTCCGTACTGGCCCTGTTCCGCTGCTTGCGCTCCCTATCACGGTCGCGCGCGGGCGTGTTACGGAACTGCTCGTCCAAGTCGCGTGGCTGGGCGCCGTGCGTCGCGTAGAGCGCCATGAGGTTGGAGAGGTTCGCGTCGGAACGCAGACGCTGGAGCTGGCGCGCGTCTTCTGGCGATAGGATGGGCGGTGGTTGGGCAGTCTGGCGCGGCGGGGTGACGGGCCCGACGTCGAGGCTGGGAACGGGTTTACGAGTCGGCGGCGGGGGAGGAGGGGCCATGTCCGAGTGGGAGGACGGGACACGGGACCGGCGCTGGGGCTCGTGGACGTGCACTTTGTACGATGGCTGGCGGTCGAGGTACGAAGACGCGCGCGAGTTGGCGCGGGTGACGTCGTTTATCGGATGGGGCATGGGCGGCGCGTTCGGGTCCAGAAAGTCGATCTGCGAGTACACGCTCGCGTTTCTCGACGACATCCGCAGGAGCTCGTTCTCACTTATCGTGCGTCGTGCTGGCTGCGGTGGTGGTGGTGCCTGGGGCGCGGGCTTGGACTTGGACTTGTCCTTCCGGCCGCGCAGAGACGAGAACAGACGCGGGAAGAACCCCATGGCGGGTACGTCAGGAAGGTTGGGCAACAGCGGAGTCTCAACGTCGCGCGTCCTCGTCCCGTGCTGCACGGCGCTAACCGGCCGCTCCTTTCGTACAAGGACTATCCCTCGACAACCACTCAGCCTCCCAACTATCCCACTCCTAGATGGGCCGCGCTGAAACAAGAATCTCGTGTATGGGTACTACAGTATAGTTAATACTCGGAAACCGCTACCTTGTACTCACGCAGTCCTAGTCATCCGAGTCGTCGCTTTCGTTCCCCGTCCATCCCGCCTCACGCAACATCGTCTCAAATGGAGACGCGACACTCCCCGCTTCCGGCGCTGCAGTGACTGAAGCGCCCTTCCACTGCTCGAGAACGAAGTTTGCCAGTACCGGATCGACTCTGCAAGCAACGAGCAGTCAGAGAGAGAGAGAGAAAGGAGAGAAAATAAAGCGAAGGAGGACTTACGCCTCCCAATGCGTCGCGCTCCCATAATGCGGTGCACCTTGCAACGTATACTTCATAACCCTCCCACCCTCCAACTGTCTCGCAAACGACTCAAAATATTCAGGCGGGTAGGCGATATCGTCCGAACACGGCGCCAACACGATCGGTACCTCCTTCTTCAACTTGTCGAGTTCGTCGGATGTATAGACTTGTCCTTTACGCGAGGTGAAGAAGGTGACAGTCGTACTCTCGAACGCGGGGAAGTTCGCAGGCGGCCAGTGGGATTGACATTGCGGGAACGTTATAGTCGTTAATCTGTCACGGTCCGAGATGAGCATGAGAGGGGAGGGGGAGAGAGACGGGCTCACGCGTTTGCGAAACCAAAATTTTGAGAGTTCCAGCAGAGTTGTAAACCGCCGAAGACCGAGTCGCTGCAGGTGTCAGGTAGGATTTTCACAGCCCGCGTAGGTATCTTACCTGAGCGCTTCCTGGTCGACAGTCTCGCTCGCGTACGCCTCCTTCCAGACTTCGAATACCTGTCTTCGTCCGTTCGCAGCGTCTTCCGGCTTTACAAGTGTGAGTATCAGAAGGTGTTTCATCATCATCGTCTGCAAGCAACTGGGAGCGTACCTCCGGAGCTCCGAGGGGCGAGACGAGGAATAGGCCGTTCACTTTTTCGGGGAAGGATAGTGCGAGACGGAGGGCGATGATCGTGCCCATTGAGAGTGCGAAGATTGTACACGCTGGGAGCTTCAGCGCGTCCTAGATACTGTCGTGAGACGAGAGTGGCAAGAAGGAGAAGAACGCACCATGAACGCGTTTACGTCCTCCGCGGCTTCTCGCTCGGTGTACACGGCGGGTACGGCGCCCTGCGTCAGACCGTGCGAGAGCAAGTCGAGCGAGACGAGGTTGAAGCGTCGTAACGTCGGGTCTGCAAACTGCGCTGTAGAGTAAACGACGCGTCAGATTCGCACGAAGGAAGGTATAACGCTTTTGACGTACGGTGGAATATGGACGACGCGATGTAGGCGGGGTGCAAGAACAACACCGTCGGCAACGCAGCATCCACGCTGTCCGCGTCGTCGTTTGTGGGAGTGGAGATGCAATAATGGAACGAGACGGGGCCGTGGGGCGTCTGGACGTCGATGGTGCGCGTCATCTCCAAGGGAGCGAACGAAAAGCGACGATCCGCAAGTTTGTGGGGTATATAAATATTCGAGCCTGGGACACGTGCCTGAAGTCTAATGGAAAAGCCTCAAGCGCCGGATAGTTCCGCAGCACCATGCGCCATGCCGTTGGGCATCTTCTACTTCTATAGAGGGATGGGGGTGATTCCCAGCAGCCCAGGCCGGGAACGCCGAGGGATTCGGCCGCGGAGAACGCTCGAAGGAGAGCGCTGGGAATCCATACACACTCTGAGCTCCGAGCAATGCAGGAAGATCTCCTCTTCAAGGCGCTGGAAAGATCCACGCGAAATGTTCCAAGGCCTAAGGCTACGGTCATTGGCCGTGCGTCAGAAGGCTAAAATCGTCGCGGCTGGAAGTGGAACTTGCGGCGAAATCAAGGCACAACGGGGGTGCGCGGCGGACATCCGTACGGATTTCATGTCGTCGGAGATACAGTACATGGCGAGAAGACACATTCATGCGACCCTTGTACCCGGAAGCCTCAGTTCGAGGTAGGGGAAGCTCCCGGGAGCAAAATGTTGCCTCGCTCATTCTCGTTTGTCCGACTCGGACTCGGACGGTCAACTTCTGACTATGCTTGTATCAGTACTTATCTGCTTGTCTATGGGCGATTTCCATGTGGCTATAGTATAATCGCTTCTTCTTCGAAACTCCCGCGACGAGAAATGGTTCACTCTCTCTTAATCGTCGTAGAGTGATAAAGGAGCCAGTAAAACACTGCAAGATGTTCTACGCCAACGGGAGCGGGGACTCGAAGATGGTGCGGAGTAGGGGAGCGTTACAGCTCTGCTCCCGGGGCGTTAGATGGTGGTAATTGTACAATGTAATCCACAACCTCTGGTACGATAAACTCATCTTTCCAGACATTCATTCCAAGTCGGCAAGCGCCGGCGAGGAATCCGAGGATCCTGTAGATCGGCGCTGGAGTCTCGGCATCACTCCCGCCCGTCTAGAAGCCCAACGACTTCTGGCGCGGAACTATCCTAGACTTCAGGCACGGCGCGACCCGAGAATATAAGTAACTTCTGGATCGTCCGCGCCGTCTTTCCTCTTTGCTCTCATGACGCATACCATCGACGTCCAAACGCCTCACGGCCCCGTCTCGTTCTTTTACTGCATCTCGACTCCTACCAACGAGGATTCTGACAGCGTGAATCCCGCTTTGCCGACGGTGTTGTTTTTGCACGCCGCTTGGGTCCCGTCGACCATCTTCCACCGTACGTCACGCGTCGCTACTTGTGATCATGATATCTGGCCTATGTATTTGTCTCTGACGCGTCGTTTACTCTACTATCAACAGCGCAATTCGCGGACCCGACGCTACGGCGCTTCAACCTCGTCGCACTCGACTTACTCTCGCACGGCCGGACGCAGGGTGCAGTTCCAGCCGTATATGGCGAACGAGAAGCCGCGGAGGACGTTAACGCGTTCATGGTTCGTTCCTCTCTCCTCCTCTCCCCGTCTCGCTAATCGCGACCGTGACAGGACGCACTGCATCTCCCACCATGCACCGTCTTCGCGCTCTCGATGGGCACAATCATCGCGCTCCGTCTTGCGCTTTCCTTCCCTGCAAAAGTGAACGGCTTGTTCTTAGTCTCGCCACTAGGTGGTCCGGAGGTACGTCTGTTCCCCAGGTTCAATCAGGTCACGAGTAACAATCTACCTCCCTCCCTCGCATCTGGATCTGAAGCCCGAGGACGTTGCAAATGGACGAATACAGGTATGCGACGTCTGGAAGGAGGCGTATGCGAGCGAGACAGTAGACCGAGAAGCTCTCAAGTACGCGCCACAGTGACCTTAGCGACCTATGTATACCTCTCTGATCACCCCACACAGCGATGCGATTCACGGCTCCTTACAACTCTGCTGGAACTCTCAAAGCTCCAGTTTCGTAGACGCGTACGTCACTCCGTGTCCCTCCCTTTCTCCTCCTCACTTCCGAGTGGCCTCATACAGGCTAATCACCGTAACGCACCCGCAATGTCTCTCCCACTGGCCGCCATCGAACTTCCCCGCCCTCGAGAGTACGACGGTCACCTTCTTCACCGATCGTAAAGGCTTCACACCTGAGGAACTCGACAAGCTCAAGGAGGTGCCGATCGTCCTGGCGCCAGGTTCGGAGGATATCGCGTACCCGCCGGAGTACTTCGAGTCCTTCGCGAAACAACTGCAAGGCGGGAAGGTCACGAAGTATACGGTGCAGGGAGCACCGCATTATGGGAGCACGTCGCATTGGGAGGCGTAAGTCGCACTCTTTCTGACGGATATTCAATTTGACCTCTTATCTATGTTTTTCTCTTGTGTCGCAGCGTCGACCCGGAACTGGAAAAGTTCGTCCTCGAGCAATGGAATGGCGCTCCAGTGCCTCCCGCGCCAGCATCGAAGAGTATCGTGTCTCCATTTGAGGCGATGTTGCGCGAGGCGGGACGGACGGGCAACGAGAGCGACGATGACTAGGGACCATATGCTGGAGACTTATCTCCATTCTGCTTGTACCACTACTTCCTTGATTACTGTATGGGTGTTCCCGCCAGCAATTGCGCCGTTCATGATCAAGCCAGCGGCGTTTCCGCTCGATCCCGGCGGGCGCTTGTTCATTTTCCTGCGCGACCGCCATATTCGGTGGCGGCTGGCTGGCCCGAATGCTCGAGTTGCTCACATTGCGCTTGCGCAAACATCTGCCATTTCCGCGAGCCTCTTCCAACACATATGTCGTCCTCATTGCGCCTTTCTGCGTTACGCGCATACCTCCCGAAATATGGCAGCACATCTTCGCGTACCTATATCGTCAACCTCCTGACTGGACGACGACGTATGATTATAGAACGGCACATCATCTGCCAGAATATATCCGCATTACCTATCGCGACCTTCGAGCTGTCTGCCTGGTCTGCAACGCATGGCGCGACTGTGCCGTTGCTCTGCTTTACGCGCGCGTCTACTAGCGCACGGCGTTTCATATGGACATCTTGATTCGTACCCTGCGTACGTGGCCCACCTTCGCATTTTACATCAAAAGCATTCGCCTACCAGACGAAACGTGGGAATTACCTCCATTCTCCTCACTGCCCCGCCCACTTGCGCCTTGGCCGTTTGTGCAAACGAAACGACGCTTATGGCGGATCGGATGCGCCGTCGACTCTTTACTCGAACAGTGCACACGTGTCATTGAAGTGACGTTTGGATCAAACACTTCGAACATCGTCTATAGTCATAGAAATTCCTCAACTATCCCGCGCCTCACGCACATACATATCGCAGGCGACCCGCGATGCAGCCATTCTCAGCCGGATCCGCTACACCCACCCATGGAGCTCTCTCGAGGATTCTGGCCCCATACGCTCATGACGCACATGACGTTATCTTGCGTGTATCTGCATTGGACAGGAGACCTACGCTTCCCTCATCGTCCCTCATCTGCGTTCGCTGCACATACACTTCTGCAAGTCCTCTCAGTCTGGATGGATTCGCAATATCACCGAACACTGCCCAGTCCTTGTTACTCTCCACGTCGAAGACTTCCTAATCAGTGGCACCCGACACTGGGGCGCCGATGAGCTTCGACCCGCTGGGGGTTCTCTCCGTGAGCTACGACTAGATCACTTCAATTGTATCGTTCACGATGGCTACGCGATTCTGGGTCACCTTACACTTCTGGAGATATCATTGGTGTGCATCATCGACAGGGGAAACACCTTCCCCGCCTTCGTCTTGCCGCCTCGTCTTCGAACACTAGTCCTGTCTACCCGCAATTTTCGCCTGCGCTACGGGGTGTTCAGGGCTTCATTGCTTTTGCATGTGATGGAGCTCAAGAGGCGGCTACACGGGTGGAAAACCCACGACTCCCCGGGGCTTGCACATTTGCAATTGACAGGGGACTTCGATCCTAATCATTTGCACGTGCACAGGGATTGGGAACTAGTATCTTTCCTGTTGCGTCCTTGTTGCGAGAGGTTGGACGTGGCACTTAATGTGTCTTTATTGTATGTACGTTCTCTCTCGCGGTCTCTTCGTGCTAACCGGGTCGCAGCTTCACCAGTTCGATACCGTGGAGAGAACGGTAGTGCTTATATCGACTCCTTCATGGGTGTGCGATCTGGAGAGGTTATCCCTAGGAGTCGTTGTGGAGAGCAGTAAATTTGACGGCTACGGCAGTATAGCGAAAATGATAATAATCCTACGAGTGGCGGTACAAGGAATCTTCCCGATGCCCTGGGAACAGAAACTGGAACGAGAGCGCGAGTGGAAGCATTACGTGGCGAAGCCGACGTCAGGAAACACGGCGGCGAGGGCTTTGGAGCTTTTATCCACGTTGCCTTCCGTAACAACTTACTACGGCGAGCGGGGTAATTACGGTGATCCAAACGTATGCAATTGTAAAGAACAGCAGGATGGGGCGACACAACAGCAAGGCGGGAATCATATCCTACGAGTAGTGGTACAAGGAGTCCTTCGTGAAACCTGTAGATGGACATCTTACAATAGCAAGCAAGGAGAGCAATGATAACGATGGAGTGAGAGCGATGACAGCAAACGCGGGGAGGACGGAACAGAACTAGAACGAGAGGGCTGGATACGTATACGGCCGTCCCAGAGCTAAGCGCCAGTTTCCTCGCTCGGCGGCGGGGAGAACTGCCCTTTGCCGAACCAGAGCGCCTTATCCTTCCATATCTTGAGGCGGAGAGCATTGACGGTCTGCAGCGGCTGATGGACCTCCGCAATGTACCGCTGCGTCTTGTCGACGACGGTCGGCGCGTCCTCCTTCGCCTCATCCGCCATAGCGTCGACCTGTGGCTGGTCTTCGGCTACGGGCTCGCGCTCGGGCGCGTCCACGGCCATGGGCTGTACGTCCTGCTCGTGCTGGACGTCGGGGCGCATCTTCTTCGCGGCCCCGTCGTCCGCGTGCGTCTCCTCTCGTGCGCGTTTCTGCGAGCGAGTGCTCACCTGCGACGTCGACGTCGAGGCCGGCGTCACAGCGGGCGTCGAAGGCTTGGGCTCCTTCTTCTTCTTCTCCTTCTTCTTTGGGAGCGGAACTTGGGCGTTCTCCGACTTGTATTGCGCGCGAAGGTCTGGTTCACCGCGACGGTCGAGGTCGACGCCGCTGACATTCACCGCAGGTGGCTTCTTTTCGACGGATACGGTCTTCGACGCGGACTGGGGTATCGACTCGTTGCCGGTGACTGCACGATGGTCCGACGCCACGGCGAACTGGAGCACCTTCTCCAAGTTTTCGGCGACGCGGGGCTCTTCGGTGTTAAGCGGGTCGTCGAGTTCCGACATGTCGTCGCGGAGGAGCATCCAAAGAAGTAGACGGCGGAACGCGACGTGGGCGTGGTCTGGGTGCTCCTTGATATAGGGATCGTCCTGGTATAGGTGCCAGGGAATCGTCAAGTAAAGGATCATGTGGGCGAAAAGGATTTGAACGCGATGAAAGCGAGGATGGAACAAATCCTTCTCTAACGCCTGCGGCGTGAGATAACGGGCACGTCCCGCCTCCTTGTTGCCTCCGCGGATCCTGTGACTTAGCATCGTCGAGCAGAACTCGTTGAAATAGGACCGGTCATCGTCAGGGACGGTGCTGAGGAGCGGTTGGGCACGAGCGCAACCCCAGAGGTGAACCCAGAACAAGCTCTCGGCGTCATGCCTACGTGGATTGAAATCAGCATCGCCGCGCAGGCAGGGAGCGAACCGTGACAGGAACGTACCTCGGCTCGTGCAGACCCTTGGGGACGGGGGGAGGTGCCCTTTCCTCGAAAGTAACTTGGTCCTGCCGTTCGGACTCCTCAGCGACCACACGTTTGATCATGTCCAGGAAGCCCGCGTCATCGTGTTCAGGAAACGCGGCGGCGAGAGCAGCAGGTCCACGTCTGTTTAACCCAACGAGGGCAAGAGCCTTGAGCAGTGGTTTAGAGTTGTTGGTGTAAGGAACGCAGCCCGGTTTGCTCAAGTCGCAAGCAATGAACATGTTGGTCCCCCTAGTCATAAGTTGAGCGCGGAACAGTAATACGAAAGAAAAAGCACGCACGTTCTCTCGCGAATGTTCAGCTGCTGCTGCTTGTCTTGCAGTTGCTTTATGTCCGCTGAATGATCGAAGTCCGCGACGAGCGTGCATGGCATAAATGCGTCGACGGTTGTGCCAGCGCCCGCGGACGTGGTGTCGGCGTCTTCAGTCTGCCGCTTGCCGATGGCCTCGAGCGTTGTGTCTATCTTGCCATTGACCGCATCCCTGAAGAACATGAGTGACAGCAGAAAGAAAGACGAGGACGACACGTACAGGATGCGACGAATGCAAGGGCGAGACAAAGGTCGCTTCTCCCCGGCCACGGTATGGCGAGGGAGAATAAGGCAGTTGAACCAGCTGAGATCGCGATGTATGATGCCCAGCTTGCCCAGCTGACTCGATGCTGAGATTGCCCTATCAGCATCACGCCCTCCCGAACGAGCGACAAGCACTTACTTTCTATAAAGTCGTAAAACGCCCAGAGGAGATGGCGCATCGTCCGAGCCTCGCTGAGCGGCTCGCCGATGCTGCCCAGGTTGATAATCTCGCGGACTCGGAGGGGCGTCGTCTTCGCCTGCGTCTGCGCCGTCTGCCCCTGCGTCTGCGCCGTCTGCTCCTGCGTATGCTCCTGCGTCTGCTCCGTCTGCTCCGTCTGCTCCTGCGTCTGCTCAGTCAGCGCCATCTCCTCCTCCGTCTCCTTCGCCGTCTCCTCCATCGCCTCCACCTCGTTCGTCTTCGCCGACTCTGCTCCAGGTTGCCGCTTTGCTTTGGGCGCAGTCTGTGCGGGATCCTTGACCTCGATCTCGCGTCGAGTGAACCTGTGGCGAACGACTCCAGGAAGCCAACCGTCCTTGTGAATCCGCTCTAGCAGTTCGGACTCGGTCCACCGCGCAGTGGCGCTCTGCCAGGACGATTTGAAGAAACCATGGGCCGGAGTCTCGTAGAATGCCTTCGTCAACTCGTTCTGCGTAGCGCCGCCCGGTTCTAGCTCCAAGGCCGCGAAAGTCGTGCGACCAGGAGCTTCGCCCACGTGGAACGGAACAGTAGCGATCTTGAGGTTCTCGTACTCGACGTCCCATCGGTGGAAATCCAGTTGGCTCGAGTTGTACGTCAGCGGTTTATAGCGCGTGTCAGCCGAGTGGTACAGAGAAGCTACAAGTGCGAGCCAGGGCTTGAGCGTGTCGACCGGGCAAGCCTTGGACATCCTAAAGACGGAGCTATCCAACGAGGCGATCTCGACCTTTTTGCCGGTCACGTGGAAGCCGTGAATGGCAGGCAGGTCGGGTCGATACCGCTTCAGCAGGCTCGTATACGTCTTCAACTGCGCCAGCCGCTTGTCTGTGGATCGCTTGTGTTCGCCAACACCGATGAGCACCGACCACGGGAGAAGACCCCCGTTTTCCGCAGAGATAGCATCGCGCAGTTCCGCGACCGAAGCAAGATACGCCAAGTAATCCGGCTGGAACGCTTCACCGAGGAAGGAACCAGGGGCTTCGCGGGTGGGGGCGAAGGTGAAGACAATAGCGTCTTGGTCGGGTCGACGTTTCGAGATCTCGAAGTAGAGGCAACTGAGGCGATTAAGGAGCTTAATCGTAGGCGCATAACGCCGGTTCTCCAGGTCTTTCTTGGTGAACCTGGCAACGGCTTTGAGCCCACGCTTGATGCCAGCGTCGCTCGCCATCTTCTCTTCCATCTCCTCCGTGAGGTCGCCGTATTTCTGAGGCTTCCCATCGAAGAACGTCGCCTCCACGACAGGCTCCATCGCCTCTGCGTTGTACCAGTGCACATGCTTGGCGTACATGTTCTGCATCGCCGGGCGATGGTTGATCCCGTATGGAGTTGAGAACGCCTCTTTCTCAGCGTCAGGCTGCCGCGGTGGCGTTTTCTCGCGCAAGTCGTCGGGCGCGGTGTCGGTGGCCGGTTCTGGCGTTGCGGACATGGCGGGTGAGCCAGAGGGCGATTCGGGAAAGAAAGGCACAGCGGAGCGTGAATATCCCCCACGCACCTTTATGGATCCCGGGCCGCGCAATGGTTGGACGGGCTGACTCGATTCGGGTGCCGAGCGTGGTCAGAAGCAAGTGCCAACAGACGTGCAAACTCCGCCCGGGGAACCGCCGACGTATTGTACTTTTGTTGTATTCTTGGACGGTAGCTTCGCCACAATTATTCAGCACAGGCGCAGGCTAGGTATACTAATGCTTTTTGAGTCTGAAGGCCTGGTGGCGTCATTCGGGCAGACTCAGTACCAGTCATAGTCGCGTTCCACAGACACTCCCTCGGCGCTGTTGGGCGGCAGGATACCTGAAGCACACGCGTGTATCGAGAAGTAAGGATCAGTACTTATTCTTAGGTTTTATTTGACTTTCGGTCATGAAGTACTGCGACACATTTACGCCGCCGCCGAAGCAGACGGCGACTGTCTTGCACCAGCTTCAGGGGGTAGTCTGAACGAGTACCGTGGCGAGTAGCAATATGAGCATGTCGTCCTAGTGTTGCTTACGGCTTAAGATAACGAGCAAGGAGAGCGATGATAGCGAAGCACAAACTCTGAGAGCGATGACAACAATAACAACAAGGCCCGGAAAACAAAATGAGAACGAGAGCACGAGGTATGTATCCAGCCGCCTTGGAGTTAAGCTGCAGATTCCTTCGTTGGCGGGGATAACTTTCCCTTCCCGAACCAGTGCGCCTTGTCCTTCCATTTCTCGAGGCGGAGAGCATTGACGGTCTGCAGCGGCTGGTGGACTCGGATCGCGGCGATATACCGCTGTGTCTTCAGGTCGAGGAGAGACGCGGTGTCGTCCTTCCCTTCGTCGACCTGGAGCGGGTCCTCGGTAACGGTCTTGGGCGTGTCCACAGCCAATGGCGGTATGTCCTGCTCGTGCTCGACATCCACACGCATCTTCTTCGCGGCCCGGTCGTCCACCTGCGTGTCTTCCCTCGCGCGTTTCTGCGAGAGAGTGCTCACCTGCGAGGTCGACGCCAAAGCTTGCGTAGAAGGGTTGGGCTCCTTCTTCTTCTCCATGATCACGCTGAGCGGCTCGGGAGTTTTCGCCGAGGTCGCTGACCGCCCCAGGTGGCTTTTCCCCTCGTCGATGAGCCGGGGTCCTTCGGTATTGAGCAAATCGTCGAGTTCCGGCATGTCGTCGCGGACAAGCATCCCGAGAAGCAGGCGGCGGAACGCGACATGGGCGTGGTCTGGGTGCTCCTTGATATACGGATCGTCCTCGTAAACGTGCCAAGGAATCGTCAAGTAGAGGGTCATCTGGAGGAAGAGCTCTTGGACGCGCTGGAAGCGGGGATGGAATAATTCCCTATCCAACGGTTGCGGCGATAGATAAAGGACACGTCCGGCCTCCTTGTTGCCCCCGCGGATCCTGTGACGCAGCATAGTTGCGCAAAATCCATTGAAGTTGGACTGGTCACCGTGAGTGAACCCGACGTTCTGCGGTTGGGCACGGGCGCCGCCCCAAAGGTGAACCCAAAACAGGCTCTCCACGTCATGCCTAGCCAAAGTTGATCGATAATCGTCGCGCATGAAGATGAAAGTGGAACGTACCTCGGCTGGTGTAGCCCGTTTGGAGCGGCTGGAGGCGCAGACTTCCCCCGACGCACTCGCAGGCGTCTTTGGGCCTCCGCAGGGACAACGCGGTTGATCATGTCCAGGAAGCCGATGTCCTCCTGATTAAGAAACGCGGCAGCGAGAGCGTCAGGTCCTTTCGGATGTTCGTCCAAGTCGGCAAGGGCGAAGGGTAACGACGCGGAGTCGTTGACGTAGGAAACACTCCCCGGGTCGCTCAGGTCGCAAGAAATGAACATATCCGTTCCTCTAACCGTATGTTAGGTGCTGAGTTGTCACACGTGAGAAGTACGTACGTTACTTCGCGAAAATTCTCTGCTTCATCCTTTGCTCTTGGCTGCTTTACGTTCGCCGAACCATTGATGTCCGTGACGAGCGTGGATGGTCCCCAGGGCAGATCGTGACGAGAGACGCTGTCGCGAGCCATGTTGAATAAGGACAGGTCGGAGGCGATGTGGCTAAAGTCAAGGGGCGGTTCGGTTCCCGCCGACGCGTTGTGTGTGTTCCCGTTAGGTTCTAGGGCTCAAATGGGAATACCTACTTATTTCTCAGCTGTGAAGTAGACTTACAGATGTCATCAATTGCCGTGCAACAATGGTGTGTGGAGTTTCATACCGATTTCTCACATGCATCCCTCCTGACTTGTAATTCGCCTGTTTCTATATGTTTCGCACCATCTCCAATATTGTGGGGCAGTTCACACTGGAAGGCCGCACTAGCTGAGAATCCACGGCGAGCTGTTTGGGCCTAGTAAGGCGTCGACTGATGCTATACTATCCGCTGTCTGTCCCAAAGCTGTAAATACTGTGCTTCGTTCGAGATATCATTTACCTTCGATAGTCCCCGTAATGCGACTGCTTAATCGTAGACTGTGGGGTCTTACAGGTTAGGATAATGACAAAAGTCAGGCGCCCGGGCGGTGATTTGAAGCCGCAACCCGAACTTTGGCTTGCGTTCCGCGCGACGGCCAACGTCGGGCAGCTGGAATCATGTCTTCGTTCGACAAAGTCGTCAAGCTCGCCTGCAAGCCCAAGGCGGCGCCGCCAAAGTCTAAGGTGGGCGTGCACCTGCAAGTCGCCGTTGTCGCTGACGGGCTATGCTAGTACATCGACCCGATACTGGCTGCGACGTATGGCGACGAGGGCACCATCCAAGAGCTCTCCAGGGCGCTCGTGCCCCGTCTGCGAGAGCCCAACACCATTGTGAGTCCAGCTCGCCGTCGTCAGCGATCTCGCCGAACCCATACGCTGCAGGTCGTGTTCAAAGCGCTGCTGGTGCTGCACACCATGATGCGCAACGGCCAGACGGACAACGTGCTCAGCTATCTCGCCCGCAGCGACGAGCTCCATCTGCGCAACATCGCCGGCGGCCACTGGGACGGTAAAGCACTCGGCCGTGCGCACCGTTCTCGCCGT
>KV426026.1:79484-107561 GCA_001632375.1 Exidia glandulosa HHB12029 | reverse complement strand
CAAAAGTCAGGCGCCCGGGCGGTGATTTGAAGCCGCAACCCGAACTTTGGCTTGCGTTCCGCGCGACGGCCAACGTCGGGCAGCTGGAATCATGTCTTCGTTCGACAAAGTCGTCAAGCTCGCCTGCAAGCCCAAGGCCGCGCCGCCAAAGTCCAAGGCGAGATTCTAGTCTCCAAGTCGCCGCTGTCGCTGACGGGCTATGCTAGTACATCGACCCGATATTGGCGGCGACATATGGCGACGAGGGCACCATCCAAGAGCTCTCCAGAGCTCTCGTGCCCCGTCTGCGAGAGCCCAACACCATTGTGAGTCCAGCTCACCGTCGTCAGCGATCTCGCCGAACCCATACGCTGCAGGTCGTGTTCAAGGCGCTGCTGGTGCTGCACACCATGATGCGCAACGGCCAGACGGACAACGTGCTCGGCTATCTCGCCCGCAGCGACGAGCTCCATCTGCGCAACATCGCCGGCGGCCACTGGGACGGTAAAGCACTCGGCCGTGCGCACCGTTCTCGCCGTCTTGCACCCACCCGGCTCACCGTATTTTCCAGGTTACGACACGCCGAAACATATGAGCAACTACGCGGTCTACTTGGACACCAGGATCAAAGCTTTCCGCGAGCTTAAACACGACCCCGTGCGCGTCCAGGCAGAGACGAACCGCGACATACGAGCCTCGGCCGCGCTCGACGAGCCCGCACCCGGCTCTTCTTCTTCGCGCCGCCCGGCCAGCAGAGGCCACGACGCCAACGAGGCTGGTGTGCAGCGGAGCAAGACCGTCATGGGCCGCAAGTTGCGCGTCATGACGGTCGAGAAGGGCCTCTTGCGCGAGACCAAGATCGTGCAGAAGGTCATCGACGCGCTGCTCGAGTGCGCGTTCTACTACGACGACCTCGAGGACGAGCTCGTGATCTGCGCGCTTCGATTACTTGTCAAGGACCTGCTCGTTCTCTTCCAGGCGTGCAACGAGGGCGTCATCAATGTCCTCGAGCACTACTTCGAGATGTCGAAAGTCGACGCCGCCGCCGCGCTCGCCATCTACCGCAACTTTTGCAAACAGACCGAGCGCGTCGTCGAATATGTCACCGTCGCCAAGAAGCTGCAAAACCTCTTGAACGTTCCGGTTCCAAACCTTCGCCACGTGAGAACCGCGTGCTACATGTCGTTGCACGTTTCTTACCTTGCCTTCACAGGCCCCAGTATCGCTTGCAGGAGCACTGGAAGAGTACCTGAACGACCCGAACTTTGAGCAGAACCGCATCGAGTACAAGACGAACAAGGCACTCGCTGACGAGAACCTCAAGTCCGGCAAGAGCGGCGTCGTCCCGAGGTCTGCGACCAAGGCGGAGGACAAGCCGCCACCAGTGCCCGCGACGTCTTCCGCCGAAGCTGCCAGCGGTGCTCCAAAGACCATGCAAGATCTTCTCACCGCTATCGAGGAGGAGCAGCCGACGATGTTCAACCCGCGCACCGCAAGCCCGAGCAACGCGTACTTCCAGCAGCAGGCGCAGACCGGCTTCAATCCCTTCCGTCAGTCGATGCTCATGCCGCAAGGTACTGGGTTCCCGGGAATGATGCCGCAAGCGACAGGCTTCCCCGGTGCTGCTCCCTTCGGTATGCAACCGACAGGCATGTCGCCGTTCCCGCAGCAACAACAGTCGCCGTCTCCTTTCGCGATGCAGACGAACCCGTTCCCCACTCAACAGACAGGTGCCCCGTTCTTGCAGCCGCAGCAGACTGCTGTTCCGAGCTTCCTCAATTCTGCGCCTCAGCAGATGCAAATGCAGATGCCTCAACAAACGGGCATGTTGCAGCCGCAGCAGACCGGCGCCAACCCCTTCCGCCAGAGTATGCTGCTGCCGCAGATGACCGGCCCGGCGTCGTTCTCGCTGTCGGCGTTCGGTGGTGCTGCGCCTGCTAGTGCGACACCTGCCGGTGCCTCGTCGATGGCCAGTGGCGCACCGTGGCAGACCTCGTCGCCGGCCAATGTCCCAGCTCGGCCAGCGTCAACGCCCCTCACGAGTACTACCGGTCCTGGTACTACGGTCAGCGCTGGCGGGATCATCACGCATGCTACAGGCTCGCGCAATCCGTTCGGCGCACCTATCCAGCCTGCGCCACCGGTGCCCAAGGCCCCGACATTGCAGCAGCTTGCGACCGGCGCGTTTCCGCGTGCGTCCACGCCGCCGAACACGAACAGTTTCTCGCTGCAGAACCATGCTACCGGTGCCGGCGCTATATCGAGCGTTGCGTCCTCCTTCTCCCGCAGCGGGCGGCCGACAAGTCCCACGAGCCCGAGTCGTCTGAGCTTCGCTAGCGGTCTTCCACCTGTACCGGAGACGAGTGCGATTACGAACTCGCTTGCGGGGCTGTCGTTTGGTTCGAGCAGCGGTGGGTCGGGCAGCCCGAGCGCGCTGCAGAGCCAGCCGACTGGCTTCTCGGGGCTTAAACCGTTCAAGCCGACGAGCAGCTTTGGTGCGAGCTTGGTGGATAGTCTTCCGCCTGTGTCGTCGCCGTCGTCCGCAGGGGGCGTGTCGTCGCAGCCCACTGGGTTCTCTGGCTTCAATGCGCAGCCGACGGGCGCGTCGCCGTTCTCGCAGGGCACTAACGGAGCTTCTTCAGCGTCGTCGATGACCACGGGCTCATCGACCGCTAGCTCTACGCCGTTCTCGTCTGTCAGTGGCTTACCGTCGATATCATCTGCGACTACGACGGGCAACTCGTCAATGTTCAGCTCGTCGTTCGGCGCAAATGGCTTGCAGCCGCAGAATACGGCGATGCCGTTCAGCAACGGCAACGGATCCGCGTCTAAGCCATTACAACCCCAGATGACTGCGACGCCGTGGTCGACGACGCCATTCTCGAGTGGCAACGGGTCGAACGGGACGAGCTCGCCGTTCGGGACAACTGGCGCCTTGAACGCGCAGCCAACAGGCATGCCTACCTCCTCCACGCCCATGTTACGACCTCAGACGACAGGCGGACCGAACCCGTTCCGCGCCTCCTTGTTCGTTCCTGGTAGCGGAGCGGCGCCAATGCCCAACCTCACTGGCCTGTCCGCGCCCTTCAGCAGCAACCCGAATGCGTCCATCCAACTCTCTGGCTCGTCCCCTGGCTTCCAGTCGAACAATCCTTTCCCCGGGTCGCAGCAGCAGCAGCAAGGACAGCAGTCGCTGATATAACCCGTCCGCTGCCCCGCTCCTCCAACGCTCGTTTTTGGTTTCTTTTCGGAAAATATGGCTTTGATGTTGTAGATGATGTTCTTTCGTTCTGCTCCATGTATTGCTGTATTTATCTTGCAGGACGCTCTTTTCCCACTCACCCTAATGCACTTCTATGCATGTCTTCACACTGGTCTTTGACTTGCACAAGTGTAAGCGACGTCCGGACTTCGAAACGCAAGCGCCTATCTTATCTCCCTGCCACCATGGCGCGCCGCAGGGTTGCGTTTGACCCGCCGTTGCTGAATACTTCGTCGGCCTTCTCGTCTACATTGGAGCAACTTAGTGCGCTGTATCACTCGCCCAGCACTGGCGCTGTTACGACCAGAACCGCACTCCTGAACGAGGGATTCCGTGAGAGACCTCTGGAGCACCAGCACTTGTTCTTCCAGGCCCCGCTGTCGGATCCGCTCACACCTGGAGACGTGCCCAGTACTAGTGCGCGGAACGACGTGTCAGCGATGAATACCTACGGGTACTCGCCATACCCTCTCGCATTCTACCTGTCTGCTATCGAGCTCCTCGTCCCGGATCCGGCAACGCAGCGCAAGCCGTTCATAATATCCGTCGCTGGTCCGCCTGAGGACGTTGCAGCCTCCATAGAGAAGATATCGCGCTTCGGCGAGGAGAAAGGCCTACACCTCCTCGCGGAGATAAACTTGTCGTGTCCCAACATCTCGGGCACGGCCCCGGCGGGATACTCTCCTGCGTCTATATGGGCGTATCTCGCAGCGCTGCCTGAGACGAGCGCGCGGGTGCCTGTAGGTCTTAAAGTCCCTCCGTACACCTACGCCGAGCAAATGCGGGAGCTCATCCACGCGCTGGAGATGCGCCCGGATGCGATCAGCTTCCTCACCGCGACGAACACACTGGGTAACTGTCTCTACCTCCCGCCCGGTGGTGCGGCGACGTTACCCGAAGGACTGGAGGCGTACTTATACGGCGCGCTGTCGGGACCGATGATCCATCCGCTTGCCCTTGGGAACGTCTTCTCTTTGCGCAACATGCTCAATGAGACGCCGTCGTTGTCGGACGTGGCCATTATCGGTGCTGGTGGCGTAGTAGACCACGACTCCTTCATGCGCATGCGACAAGCTGGCGCCGATGCCGTTGGAGTGGCAACTGCGCTGGGATGGAAGGGCGTGGAGGGATTCGAGAACATCTTGGGGTGGAGTAGGTAAATATGATATACGATGCGCCTGAGCTGTGGTCCTGTTGTATGGAAACCTGTACTTTACGAAACCGCGCATCACATTTGTACCGCGAATCTTGGAGATGCATGCTTCGAAGGACGAAGAACGAGAACTGCGAGAGCAAAGGCAAGGAGAGGCCATGCACAGACATGTTGATACAGCTGATTTCATAATTCTTGGCCAACACGCTTTTGAAACGAAAAACTGCCAGCCGACGCCAGGCTCCAGATTTGCACGCAAAGAAGCAGCTCCGCCACCGCCAAGCAGTCCGAATATAGCAACTGAGGCTCGAAACCTTCGTAGCGGTCGTGTATCGAGTGAGACCGCGACGAAGACGTATTGAAACCTTATTTACAGGACTGAGATAACGCGTGGTGGGCGAGATTTTGCGAGATTGCAATATAGAGGGTCAATTCCGACAACGAGCTCTGGATCGCGTACGGCTTCGAGGCAGCAGGATTTTACCACCGAACTGGCCATAAATTCAACTGAGAAAACGATACACATACACTCCAAGGGCCTGGCATGCCTCTGGACGGCAGGAAGGGTTAGGATCGTCATCCGGCGACGTTGCCGGTGCATCCGCCCTGCATCACGATGCAAGCGAGCGAAGCGCGGGGCTGTTTGGCCAGCTGCGACGCGTTTTGTTGAAAAAGCGTGTTGGCCAAGAATTATGAAATCAGCTGTACTCAAACGGTGGCTGGCGAAGAAGGCGCTGGGAATGAAGAACGAGGCAGATGAACGCGGAATGGATAGATTGGGATAGAGTGTAGCAGAGCAAATATAACAGATACATACTGATACAGAGAAAAAGGCCATCGCACGAGTTACGAGGCTTCTGCGATGTCTTCAACGCGCGCTTTCTTACTGGCGTCGCCGTTCGTTGCGACCTCGTCGTCGGCCTTTCGCTTTGTCCCAGCGCCGTTCGTCTCTGGCGCCGGCGCCGGCGCGGCCTTGTCCTTCTTGCGCTTGACCATCCCGGTCAGGTCGTTGACCACCGCAGGAGTCGACGACGTTCCAGAAGAGCCGCCGCCGAGAGCTTGCTTCATTTCGCTTTCCAATTGCGCAAAGGCCGACTGCGCCTCGGGGGACGTATTCTTCAGCTCGTCAATCTATGGAGAAGTCAGTATGTCAAACGGAGTGCAGGCCGCGGACGGATACTCGCCTTAACGTTGACCTCCTCCATGAGCTCCGTGACGTCCTTTAGCTCAGCCTCGATCTGGCCGCGGGACATGTTCTCAACGAGATCGGTACGAGGGACGCCAGTCGCCGTTGCCTTGCCTTTGCCCTTGCCATTAGAAGACACGGGCTTGGCTGCAGCAGACGGCGCTTGCCCTTCGAGGCCGACCTTGAGTTCAGCGACACGCGCCTCGAGACTCGAAAGCGCGCCCTGCGCGTGCTCGATAGCGCCTTGTAGTCGTCCGGAGGTGAGGTCGAGCGCGATAGACAGTTTGTAGTGTGCCTCGGCGATTTGGCGCGATGCAAGCGGCAGGAGCTCCTGCTTGAGCTTCAGACCAGCTTCAAAGTCTGATATCGCCTGGTCGAATTTCTCTGTAAAGCGGATATCAACGTCCACCGCTACTTATCAAGGGAATGCATACCGGTTTCGAGAGATATGTCGCCAAGTGCGATGAAGGTGTCGGCGAGCTTGAGCTTGACTAGGTCGTCGTCCGCCGTGCTCTTCTCGTACAACGTTCGCGCGACATCCAGCACTTCCCATGCGGCGGCGAAGTCGTCCTCGGGCTCCTCGTCCTCGTCGTCGTCCTCCGCTGCCGCTCGTTCTTCCTCTTCAACGGCCTTTTCAGCGTCACCGAGCAAGTCGACGGCAGCGTCCTCTTCGTCTTCTTCCGCGTCGCCACCAAAGTGGAAGCGCTTGTTTGCTCCGCCCTTGCTCGAGCCAGCTGCGCATGCGTGTTGGTGTGGACCTCCTGGCGAAGAATATAGGCCGACACACCTTTGTCTTCCTCTTCCTCCTCTGCGCCATCATCTGCGCGTCCAAGAACCGCGTTCGACGAGATTGCATTCTCCAGCAGCGCCTTGCCGTACGCGAAATACAGGTCTGCGTGCTCGGCTGGAATGTTCTCGCCGTGTTCTTTAGCTCTGCAACGACCATGCGATCAGAACGCGTGCAATGCGCGTCAATAGAGACCGTACACAATTTCTAATGCCTGGGAGTAGTGTTCGACTGCTTCCTCCCATTTTCTGAGCGCGGCGGCCTTGCGAGCCAATTCGACGGCCAGCTCGATTGTCGAGGGCGCCTTCCCGTTCGTGGCTGCAGCGCTGCAGGCGAAACACGCGTCAGTAACTAATCAATGGCGGCGCATTGCAGCAGCAAGCTGGCCGGAGGACTGACTCTGCCATTTGGGCTGGGAGTGGTGGTGGTAACAGGGAAAGAGACGTCGTCGGCAGTCGCCGGTCCTGACGCGTCGGATCACGAGCGCGTCTCATTCTCCGCCGGACGTGTCTTGTCTTCTTTCCATGTCGAGTCAAACAGGTCTTGTTCACTCTACCTTACTACTGACGCAATTCGAAACTACCTTGGCGAGTTTCCGGCGAGTTTGCACCGTCCCCACTTGCGCAACTTTCCACGTCGAGTTACTGCGAGTTTCCACCACTCTGACATCCGCTATTGACACACCGCATCAGACTTACGCACTCTGAATTCCGCCGCAGGTTCCGTACAGCCATGAGCAGTGGGTGCAAAGTCCAACCTCCCCGGCGTCCCCGCAAGCCTCTCACGCCAAAAGCAGCAAGAAGAAACAAAATCAGCACGTGCGCTTCCGAATGATCACGACGCCACGGGCAGCGCCGGGTTCGCGGACCGCCCGCTTCTTATACCTCTTGAGAGGCTCTTGAATTCGAAATTGCATGGTGCGCTGCGCTGGCAACTGGCTGCCCGACCTTGCTCCGAGTGCATCTGAGAAGACCAAGTCTATTACGCGGGACGGTACATGTGACACGTCCCGGCATGCATTTCCAGTACTTTAAAAGGAGGAGGTGAGGGTGCCACAGTGGTGCATTCGTGCGCGGATCCTCTACTGAGTACTCATGCAGTTCCTCCGTCTCCTTGCGTTCGTCGCTGTCGCCTGCACGTCGGGCTCCGCCGCCACGGTCTACCTGGCTGGCGACAGTACGATGGCCAAGAACGGTGGTGGTGCCGGCACCGGTACAGACGGTACGCCTTGTCTTCACAACATATGGTAGTGGATACTCACGAGTCTGGTCAGGTTGGGGAGAGTTCCTGAAGTACTCTCTCAACATAACGGTCGTGAACCAGGCCATAGGAGGACGCTCGGCTCGCAGCTTCTCCCGTGAAGGTCGTTTCACGACGATCATCAACACGGTGAAGAGCGGAGACTTTGTGATCATCGGTGCGGTTGTTCTCTGCACTTCGAGATACTGGGACTGTTGGCTCACCACCCCGCATCGTCTATAGAATTCGGGCATAACGACGGCGGCAGCTTGACTCCCACTGACAACGGCCGGACGGGTAAGTCGAACTGCAGCAAGTATAGTACTCTACTGACTCTTGCGAAGATTGTCCGGGAGATGGAGCGCAGACGTGTCAGACGACATTCGAGTACGTCTCCAACTTCCCGATCACCCACCCGCGTCTCACACGTTTCTCAGTGGCGTCTCCGAGACGGTCCTGACCTACCCTGCGTATCTCAAAAACGCTGCCTCTGCAATGATCGCCAAGGGCGCAAAGGTCATCATCAGCTCCCCGACGCCGAATAACCCGTGGGAAGGCGGCTCCTTCGTCTACACTCCCAACCGGTGTAAGTATAGCCACAGCTGGAGCGTCATGTTGTTCACGCGCATGTGCAGTCACGGACTACTCCCGCGCCGCCGCGGCTGCGGTCGGCGCCTCCTTCGTGGACCACGGCCAGTACACCGCAAACCGCTTCCAGTCGCTTGGTCTCTCCACCGTGGACTCGTACTACCCCAATGACCACACGCACACGAGCCCGGCGGGTGCCAACACTGTTGCGGCGGCGTTCGTGAAGGGTCTCCTCTGCGGGAGTGCCCCGTTGAAGACATCGGTCAAGAACGCGACAGCAAGTGTTCCCGGCAGCTGTATATAAGTTGTTACATAGCGTCTCATGCCGCGGACGATACAATCGAGGCGTTCCCTTTGGGGAAGCAGACAGTACAGAACAGTCTAAGAAGCTCGGCACGAATACTATACAGACACCTCAGTGACAGTCTTTGGGTTCTCCGCGGGGCCAGGTGAGTCCTTCGACGACTCTGAGTCGATCACAACGGGCACGCCGTGGCCAACTTCCTCGCGTGCGGGATGCTCGCTCTCCGCTGGTTTCACACCCGACTGCGCGAGCGCCTGCAACGCAGTCCTCACCTGCTCCTCAGGACTGTCGGTGAGATTAACGACGAACACGCCGTCTTCTCCGCGCGGGTCCTCGAGAGTCGCGAGCTGACTGTCGAGCATGCGAGATTTCATGAAGTGGTTCTTCCGCAGATGCATCCGCTCGAGGAGGACCTCGCGCGGGCCGTCGATGAACACGAAATATGTATGCAGGACCTGGTTTTCCTTTGAATGGTGCACCTCGCCCTCGGTGATACCGCGCAGGAGGTCGCGATACGACCGACGCAGGGCGGAACACGCGATGACGACGCCCGTCTCGTGGCCGGCGGCGCCCTCGACGCCACAGGTCTTGACAGCGGCGGTGCGGACGATCTGGAGCCACGGTTTGCGGTCGTCGTCGGTCAGCGGCTCGCCGTTCGACATCTTCTCGACGTTCGACTTGGGGTGCAGGTCGTCCGCGTCGATGAACGGCACATGGAGCGCGTCGGCGAGATTCTTGCCCGTCGTGCTCTTCCCGCAGCCAGACACGCCCTGATCGCGCCCGATTCAGCCAGGCTCGCCGTCGCCCTGCCAGCACGCACCATGACGACGATGATAGAGGGCGCCATTGCTGCAGCGTTGCTCGTCGCGTGCGTCGGTGGCAAGAGGGAAATGAGCCCGGACCGTCGCCCCGGTGGCACCCCTATATATTTCGCGTGACACGTCAACAAGATACACGACCTAACGCCCGAACTTTTTCAGAGGGTCATTCTTCTTTCTACCGCCACGCGAGCTCTTCCCGCCCCTGCCACGCCCACGTCCACGCGCGCTGCTCTCCTTCTTGAACGGCACGAAGGTGGTGTCGTCCGTCTCCGCGCCGCCTGGCACCGCAGCTATTCGCGGCATCAAGTACTTCGGAACATGCTTCATGTGCGCCTGCACGCGTGTCGGGTGCAACGCCTTGTCGTGCCGGAGATACTCCAGGTCGAGGGGATTGTCTTCAAAGTGCGCCTAGGAACTGCATGAGTACAAGCTACATTACCACGAAGAAGACAGCACCTTTAGCTTGTCCGAGTTCAAGATCTCCGTCTTGAGCTCCTTGACGCGCGCCTCCTTAATCGCGCTGCGCGTCACGGCCCTGAGCGCGTCCTCCATGCGGTACCGGAATGAGTTGACCTGCTTCATGTCGAACTTGTACTCTGCGATCTTGCTCCCGCGCGCGCCCTGGTCCGCCTCGATGCGCGCAAACACCTTCTCGTCCCGCCGCGTGCTCGCGACGCCGCCAACAACCTTGTGCTTCCCGAACTCGTCCGTGGGTACAACGAACGAGAGCGCCATCCCGCTGCGTCCAGCACGCGCCGTCCGTCCGACGCGGTGCGTGTACGCGCGCGCGGAGGAGGGCAGGTCGAAGTTGAGCACGCACGATACGTCCACAAAGTCCACACCGCGCGACACGCCGTACTCGCGGTCCCCGGCTTTCTTTGGACGCTTCTTTTGCGACGGCGGGGGAGGTGTAGCGCGTTTACGCTTGAGGGTGGGCTTTGCGGGCGTGTCGCCCTCTGCTGGCCTTTGCGTGGGGAGCACTGTGATACGTTAGAAGACGGTCGTACGGCTCGTTTTGCCCTTACTGTCAGGATCCTCCTCCTCTGCCTCGGCTTCTGGCACATCCTCTGCCTCAGACTCCACATCCGAGTCCGCCTCGCCTTTGCCTCCACTCTCGTCTGTAGCGATGATATAGTCGTACACCCCCTTGTTGAACTCTTGCACGATATGGAATCTATGGGACAGTGAGTGGGTCGTCAGCGACGAGGAAAACGCGCACCGAGAGTTCAAGGGCAGCTCCGAGTTGAGCACACAGCTCTTTATCGAGAATTGCTCCAGGAAGAGCTTTAGGCGGTAGCTCCGGTCGACGTCGTTGACGAAGATCAAGCATTTGCCCTTGACGAGCTTCAACTTGAGGATCACGTACGCCAGTAGGAACTTGTCGACTTCGGAGCACCTGATGTGCCCTGTCAGTCCCAAGTGCAAGTTCTAGCATGCGACGCACCGAACGGAGTACTGGCTCAAATTCGCCGCGACGTCCTCGTCTTCTTCTAACCGCAGGATGGCCTGTGATAAAAACGTCAGAAGTCAGAAGAGTGCAGTCACTTCACGCGCGAGCTGTGTGCCAGATATGCATGCAAAAAAGCTGCCGACAGCCGCTCCTTTGACATATGCCATAGTCGCACACTCCATAGGACAACTCGCGTATGTAGTGTGTATAGCACGTACCGGACTCCGCAAGACAAGACCTTTGAGCGTCTCGACATCCTTCGTCATCGTCGCGCTCATGAGGTATGACTGGTATACGGAAGGCAAGAACCCGCCGGCGAGGATCTGTTTCATGTCCTCGTCGTGCCCATACGAGAGGATGAGATCTGCCTCGTCGATGACAAGCGACTCGGCGGAGGCCAAGCTGAGCGACTATACTGGGCTTCAGTTCACCTGGCGCTGAACATACAAGATGCGTACCTTGGCTTGTAATAACGACAAGGCTCTGGCAGGTGTAGCCACGACGATATCAGGCGTGTCGGCGAGAACAGATCTGTAGATGGTGAACGAGTGCAAGCAGAATTCAGTGCGCATGCGTACTTCAGGTGAGCCGTAGTGCCAGTAGCAACGTTGACATACGTCACGTCTTTTTCGCAGTATTGTAACAGTCCTTTGAGTAACGACGAGACCTGTTCCGATAATTCTCGCGTCGGTACGAGAATGAGCGCGCGTGTGGCGCTTTGCGCCGCGGTCTGCTCGAGAAACCATTTAGCATTCCTTCCATAAGATCTAGATATCTCGACGCGCCTTTTTTGAGCTCAATATCTTTTGGATAAGCGGCACGCAGTACGCTGCGGTTTTGCCGCTACCAGTCCGTGCGCGAGCCAGGATGTCGCGCCCTTCCAGCGCAAGGGGAATGGCTTTCGCCTGGACGAGGGTGGGACGCGCAAAGCCTTTGTCTGCCAGAGCACGTAGGATTCTAGAGTCTAGCACGCCTGCAAATGAAGAGAAAGTTGCGGTATCGTCGAGTAGTTTGGAATCGGCCATGACGGTTACTGGAAGAGAAGCAACCTGGAGTGCGACTCCGAGTCCGCGCGTTTGCAAGCAAAATATTTGAATCACGACACTACCTCCCGCTCTCACACGCAAAGGGGCGAGGTTACAGTGCGGATGACACAGTGGTCTGAATTTACATATATAACTGTTCGCGCAGAGCTCAAAAACCTGACCGTGCGCGGATTCGAACCGCGGTTATGGGAAGATTGGAATAGTCAAAATCCCATGTGCTAAACCACTACACTACACAGCCAGCGATCACGTGGCTTTTACTACTATTATACCATCGTCGCAGAGTAAGGCTATTGAGAGTTGAAATAACACATCTGGGAGTTTGCCCTTGACGAGCGCGATTCGAGTAGAGAGAGAGAGAGATGAATGAATCATTACTTGCCCTTGTCCTTCAATCGTCATTGATTTCATAGGGGATGGGATCCTGTTGGTCTAGTATTTTCCGGCAGTTGCGAACCGGACTGGGTGATCGACATGCACATCCGGAGTACAAGAATGACTAGCTCAGTTCTCCTCGATCCCCATCCTCTTGCCTACAATGATCGCTCTGCCTGTTGAACTGTGGTTCTCCGTCATCGACGCCCTCGGCTTCGACAAGGCGACGCTGACAGCTTGCCTCACCGTCTGTCGCACATTCCACTCTCGAGCCCTCCAGCACCTCATGCGTCACTTGGAGCTCTCGCAAGTGAGCAGTACGAAGACCTGTCATGCCGACCCTGCCGCTTTACTCGACCTTCTCGAGTCGCAACCGGACACTTACAACCCGCTACCGCGCCGCTTCTCCATCAACTGCCTCGAGTTCACTCCTACGGAGCATACAATTAAAACTCGTGCGCTACGACTGCTGCCCCAATTCAGCAACCTGGGACAGTTGCACCTGCAGAATCTCGATCTCAGCGCAGCAGATGCACCCACAATCCTCAAGTGGTCGTTCCCAAGCATCCACAAGCTCGCACTCGACGGATGCCACTTCGATGCCCGCTCCCTCACAACATTCCTCTCACGGTTCTCCAGCCTCGCCGAGCTGCGGCTCGCGTCGTGTGTCACATGGACCGAGAAGAGCGGTGACGCCGAGCTGCCCTGGTCCGATTGCATCCTGGACCTGATGGTCGGGCGCGGGTACGACTCGACGGATGACGGCTCCTTCAAGTGGGCTGCACAACACAGGAAACACTTCCTGTTCCGGTCACTACATCTCACGACTCTCTACCTTCGCGAGAGCGTCCTCGAAGAACGCCTGAAGGTCATTGGGTCACGCGTACGCGGGTTGTTTTTGGACGTTAGCCATAGTGTGAATTTTGCCGGTGAGCACTGGATCTCGAAACCCGCATTGTGACGCTCACATGCTTGCAGTGCAAGCACAGTCTCTGCGGCATGCTGCTTTTACGGTGTCGATGTGCACGGCACTCGAAACTCTGGATCTCCGATGTGGATATACAGCCGACGTGCTATTGTTCGAGACGATCCCACCATCCTGCAGGCTCTTCAGAGTGCACGTCACCTACCTGTCACGTACAGAACGCAGTGGCCTCATGCCTGAGCGGTGGATAGACTGGACTGCTAAGTACAACATTCCAGAGAAGATACTCCTCCATGGAAATGAAGTTATTGCTTCTGTAACTTCCAACTGATGCCGATGCCGATACCATACTGGTACTATAATATGTAGAACATAACGTAGTCGACGACCCTGTGGAACTGAATAGGAATGATAGCTTACCAAATCTTGTCATATCCCAGAGAGTATCGGTCCGAAACCACCCGACCGCCTTCGGCTCTCCGTGGCGCGTATCCTTCCGCGTCTTTCCCTCTTCCCACAATGCCCACGCTCACTTTCGCTCTGTGTCTTTTCAATGGCGTGCAACTGTTGGACTACGCGGGGCCGATGGACTTGCTGGGATTCATCGATGCCGACCCGTCCAAAGTTCTGAACAGACACCTTGAGGCCTTCCCGCCATCGCACAAGTTGGAGTTCACCTATCTCGCACCGGCAGACTGTGGCGAGCTGGTGCATCCGACCAGCGGACCGCCAGTGAAGCCTATGTTGAGCTACGAGCAAGCTATCGAGCGGGGGTTGCAGTTCGACGTCGTCCTCGTGCCCGGAGGTGCGTGATCACTGAGGTCACGGTATGGCGTGCTTTCGTTGACAGGGGATTATAGGGGCCGGCGTTCGTCCACACAGGATTCCGCCGTCGCTTCTGCAATTCGTGAAGGCGCAGTCCGAGGGGGCGCAGTACGTCCTAAGCGTGTGCACCGGCTCGTGGGCGCTCGCGCAGGCAGGAGTTCTTGATGGCAAGCGCGCCACGAGCAACAAGGCCAACTTCAAGGACGTGGTTGTGCGCTCTCAGTTCCGCTTCAAGTTGGATACACGATGCTGAACGAATCCAGGCGGCGACGAGCTCCACTATCAAATGGGTTCCCAAGGCCAGATGGGTCGTAGATGGAAAGTTCTGGACGGCATCCGGCGTTTCTGCTGGTCAGTTGAAGGCGCTTCTAGCGTACTGCGAAATCTCACATTGTGACGCGATTTTTTAGGTATTGATATGGCTGCCGCGTGGTTGGAACACCTCGTCGGTAAAGAGACCGCCATGAAGATTCGAGGTGTCACGGAGGTAAGCGTGCGCGCGGCGGATGAGGATGAGTGGGCCGAGTACTGGGGTGTTCAGTGAACCGGGAGTTATGGCCATGGACTTTGGACAATGATGTAATAGTAACAGGAACGAGACCAAGTCCAATGAGCGGGCTTATAATCACACCTCGTCTTCTTTCACAGTTCTCCAGAGATTCGCACTCGTTCAACCGGTTTCCGACCAAGCGTTCTGGTATATACATTGTCGCTATGTGCACACAGACGACAGCTCCACATCGCCCTGCAAGTAGACACACCCTCATTCCCAAATCTCCAGATTTTCTGGTCCGAGGAGTTTACGCAGTCTCGCGATTACCCAACCTGCTGCGGTAGACTCTTTGGTCACAGCGATCTTCTCCAAAGCCCGCACTCCTGAGCCGCTCGTCGCCCCCCGCTCCTTGCGTGTCTCTACGAGACGGATGAGCGATGAACCGCGATGACCCGCCCATTGGTCGTCCACACCGAGCTTGAGAGTTCGCAACCGCGGCCACATCGGACCATCCTCTTTGCACATGAGGTTGACGAGCCCTCCGAGGTCGAAAGTGTCGGCTTGTCGGATGTGCGCGTGCTCAATGTTGGCGAATTCGGCCCAGACAGCGACACTAGTCTCGTCATCGCAAGACGCACTGAAGATTTCGAGTGACGTGATCGTATCCTTGGCCTTGTGCAGGAGATATTCGTCCATGTAGCCTGGGAGTATCACAGACGTGAGGTTTGGCAGCATCGTTTGGTCGTCTCCGACCGCGTCTAAACCGCTTTGCAGATCGACGCCGAGCGTGCGAATGGGCAGCGATGTCGGGGCCTCCAACTGGGGTTCGCCTGGTCGCGGGCCGTGCATATCTTCACAGCGGATGTAAAACTCCTCTAATACGGGACAGAGGCGCAGCATCGACCATACGTGTCCCTTGTAGAGATAATCATTGGCGATGCTGAGCACCTTGAGCGATGGCAGTGCGGCCGTGACACACATGATGGGCACATGGTGTAGCCACAAAGATTGCAGCCGCGGGGCGTCAGGAAGATACGTTGGCAGGGTGAGAAGTGGGAGATCCTGCCGTTGCATATGGGCTGGTATCCAGAGTTTCAGGTCATCGCGGCTGTGTCGGAGATTGAAGGAGGCGTGCTCGAGATTCGGTGTGGGCAGACGAAATAAGCCCAAAGCGAGATCGCAGATGGTTTCCGCCATATCATCGTAATGGTCTCCACTGTCGGGCCTCAAATCCAGAGCGATTACCGCGAGGTCAAGCGTGCGCAGACGCTCTGAGTTCTCGTAGAGAACATCGAATATCTGCGACCAGTACTCAGGCTGGTGCGTGCTGGTCCCTTCATCGCTGCGGGAGTCCACATACTGGACATAAACGTCCAGCAGGCGAGAGCGAGCAATAGTGCGCGAGATGTAAGCTAGAATCGAGGATGCGCGAGATGTGCGGGGAGGTATGGCCAGGTACGAGTGGAGATCCCGTGTGTGTAACGCCGCATCGCGCCAGCGCCGGCATACCAGAGACAGTACGCCAGGGAGCAGCGCACGCTCATAGTCAATGTCATCTCGTTCAAGCAATGTCCGAAGTCGCCCGATCTGGTGGGCGCCGTGTTTGAGCGTGTACGGCGGCAACACGTGGAGGAAGATCTCCGAAAGCACTTCCTCTGGGAAGGCCTTGGCACCACCGCGCATTTGGAGTCTATGCTGAAGAATGTCGTTGCGTAGGTGGTCACGGCGCGCAATGAGCTGGTCGCGCCGTTGGTTGGCTACGTCCAACGCGACTTGCGCGTGTTCGACCGCGAGAGCTCGCTCTGCGCGAATGCGCTCGACAGTCTCGAGCTCGAGCTGCGTTTGGGCGAGGATTGCGTCGTCGACGGCGAACCTGGCATCAAGGAGAGTCGACATCGCCGGAGCGGATGAGAGCTGGAAGAAAACGCGGTTCAGACTCAGCTTGAACCGCGTCAAAGCGTGGAGTCTGTGACGTCATGCAACTGTATAGTGAGGATACCAGCAAAGAATTAGAACATGTTGAATATACGTGTAGTACCGACAGGATTCGACGATTCGGCAACGACAGCAGTTCAGTAGCTGTTACTTGCAGTAGCGTTGCAGTAGCTACGATGGCATGTTCACGATTTATCTCTCGTCGACGCTCTTTGAGTCTTTCCAAGAACTCACTGAGCGATATCTCTTGCGTCCGAGCAATCCCCCCACGCTCGGGCCGATTTCCGGGAGCTGATTGCGCTCTGTCTCTTACCGCGATATGGCCCCTCCATCGCAGAAACGGCCGCGGGACTTTCACGTCCTCATTACAGGATTCGGCGTAAGTCTCCACCCTCACCATTCTACAACAACGCATTCATAAGACTATCAAACAGCCATTCGCACGGACAGAGAATAACCCGTCCTGGCGAGCTGTGAAGCCGCTAAACAACACTACACTTCCTCTCCCCAACGGCGGTGGAACTATCCATTTCACCGCACTCGAGGTCCAAGTGACCTACGCCGCAGTCCTATATGTCGTGCCCGGCCTACATGCGCAACCGCCCTCGATCCCACCCTTGCCGGATTTGCCGCCACCCCCGCAGAACGGCTACGACTTCATCTTCCATGTCGGACTCGGGAGATCAGGCAGCATCGCGCTCGAGAAACTCGCGCACAAGACGGGGTATAATAGTCCGGATGTTGACGGAAAACTCGCCCCGATCATCATGCTCGACGAGAGCGGCGTCCCTCTGCGCGGCTTCTCGTCTGGCTTCGAGCAGTTCGCCAAAGAGGAGCATACCAATATCGATGTGGACGCATTGGTCAAGCATCTACAACAGGTCCGTAACTTGTCCCTCCCTGTTGCCTCCGGACACGGACACTGACGTAGTCACGCGGTGCTACAGACTGATGAGCATGTACGCGTCTCGACTGACCCGGGACGGTACCTATGCGACTTCATCTATTATTGCTCCCTCGCGGAGTCACGCAGACGGCTCGGGATACCTGCGATCCCAGTTTTATTCATGCATGTCCCCGACGTCGGAGAGCCGCACTCCGTAGACGAAATGACTGAGACAGTCCGCAAGATCGTGCGCTTTGTTATCGAACGCCAGTGACTTAGGAGGTCTGGTATGCTTTTTACGCAGAAAGTACATTCTTGTTTTAGTACTTGTATCTCGTAAGAGTCGTAACGTCGGGTATGCTGCTATCAAACCTCATTCCCCATTCTGTACCCTGTCAATTTCCTCAGCCTTCTCCCAAGGCCAGTGCTATGGAGCGTCAGTATCAGGGAAATAGCAGCAAACTGAAATGTGGCGATGCGCATCCCCTATACTAATACTACTACTACCCTCAGGGACCTTGTGATCGTCAGAGCCTGAGGCCAGACCGTCAGGTAGATGGGACCGGCTGTACATACGACGCATACCACCTTGTCCGCGTCCCCCAGCACTGGAATGACCTGCGAGTCTGTGAGAAAGAGGAGGAAAGGCGCGCTGTATCCGTCGAGGACGCAAGATGGTGGGCGTGCCAGTGTGCCGCAAATGTGAATGAATCTGCAGCCAAAAAGCCCTTGACAGATACGCGCTTCAAGACTGTCGGTCTGGCATAATGAGGCCCTGGTAGCCCTAATAACGTACTAGTATATTGACAAAGTATGTTCTCAGGGCCAGGCTGACATCCTCGTCCTGGAGCTGGTGACATGCGGTCGCCGACTATTTCGGCGGCGGTGTAAATGTGCGTCCAGTGGCAGAATCGTCGTTGTCTTCGCACGGCTTCCCCTTGTATCTGATGCGCCCTGAGACACTTGACAGACTACATGATCGCTGCTGTTTGTCCTTGTTTCATTGATCGAGTTGGGCTGTGAGCTGAGGCCTGAGGAACGTGGGGGATTGACAGTTTCGTCCGTCAGGAATACAGTACCTCCGGACCAAAAGTCAAATATCAGTACTGATACTTACTTCTCGGTACACGCGTGTGCTTCAGGTATCCTGCCACCCAACAGCGCCGAGGGAGTGTCTGTGGAACGCGACTATGACTGGTACTGAGTCTGACCCAACGACACCTCCGAGTTCGAAACCCAAACAAAACGAGTATGACTACGCAGCCTGGTCTTGTGCCGGGCGAAAAATTGCGGCGAAGCCTGCTGTCCAAGAATACAACAAAAGTACAATACGTCGGCGGTTCCCCGGGCGGAGTTTGCACGCCTGTTGGCACTTGCTTCTGACCACGCTCGGCACCCGAATCGAGTCAGCCCGTCCAACCATCGCGCGGCCCGGGATCCCTAAAGGTGCGTGCGGGATATTCACGCTCCGCTGTGCCTTTCTTTCCCGAATCGTCCTCTGGCTCACCCGCCATGTCCGCAACGACAGAACCCGTCACCGACACCGCGCCCGACAACTCGCGCAAGTGCACGCCACCGCCGCAGCCTGACGCTGAGAAAGAGGCGTTCTCAACACCATACGGGATCAACCATCGCCCGGCGAAGCAGAACATGTACGCCAAGCATGTGCACTGGTACAGCGCAGAGGCGATGGAGCCTGTCGTGGAGAAGAAGTTCCTCGATGGGAAGCCTCAGAAATACGGCGGCGTCACGGAGAAGATGCGGAAGAAGATGTCGAGCGACGCTGACATCGAGCGTGGGCTTGAAGCCGTTGCCAGTTTCACCGACAAAGACGTGGAGAACCGACGTTATGCGCCTACGATCCAGCTTCTTAATCGCCTCAGTTGTCTCTACTTCGAGATCGCGAAACGTCGACCCGAGAAAGGCGCTATTGTCTTCACCTTCGCCCCCACCCGCAAAGCCCCTGGTTCCTTCCTTGGCGAGGAGTTCCAGCCGGATTACTTGGCGTATCTTGCTTCGGTCGCGGAACTGCGCGATGCTATCTCAGCGGAAAACGGGCGTCTTCTCCCGTGGTCGGTGCTCATCGGTGTTGGCGAACACAAGCGATCCAAAGAGGAGCGGCTGGCGCAGTTGAAGACGTATATGAGTCTGCTGAAGCGGTATCGACCCGACCTGCCTGCCATTCACGGCTTCCACGTGGCCGACGAAAAGGTCGAGATCGCCTCGTTGGATAGCTCCGTCTTTAGGATGTCCGAGGCTTGCCCGGTCGACACGCTCAAGCCCTGGCTTGCACTTGTAGCATCGCTGTACTACGCGGCTGACACGCGCTATCAACCGTTGACGTACAACTCGAGCCAAGTGGATTTCCACCGATGGGACGTCGAGTACGAGAACCTCAAGATCGCTACTGTTCCGTTCCACGTGGGCGAAGCTCCTGGTCGCACGACTTTCGCGGCCTTGGAGCTAGCACCGGGCGGCGCTACGCAGGACGCGTTGACGAAGGCATTCTACGAGTCTCCTGCCTATGGTTTCTTCAAATCGTCCTGGCAGAGCGCCACTGCGCGGTGGACCGAGTCCGAACTGCTAGAGCGGATTCACAAGGACGGTTGGCTTCCTGGAGTCGTTCGCCACAGGTTCACTCGACGCGAGATCGAGGTCAAGGATCCCGCACAGCCTGCGCAAAAAGCCAAGCGGAAACCTGGAGCACAGTCAGCGAAGGCGAAGGAGGTGGAGGCGGCGAAGGAGCCGGAGCAGCAGACGGCGCAGACGCAGGAGCAGACGGCGCAGACGCAGGCGACGACGGCGCAGTCGCAGGCGACGACGACGGCGACGCCGATACGAGTCCGCGAGGTTATCAACCTGGGCAGCATCGGCGAGCCGCTCAGTGAGGCTCGAACGATGCGCCATCTCTTGTGGGCGTTTTACGACTTCATAGAAAGTAAGTGCTGCCACTTGTTCGGGACAACGTGATCTTACAGTGCGAACTCAGCATCGAGTCAGTTGGGCAAGCTGGGCATCATACATCGCGACCTCAGCTGGTTCAACTGCCTTATTCTCCCTCGCCATACCGTCGCCGGGGAAAAACGACCTTTGTCTCGCCCCTGCATTCGTCGCATCCTGTACGTGTCGTCCTCGTCTTTCTTTCTGACGTCACTCATGTTCCTCAGGGAAGCGGCTAACGTCAAGATACACACAACGCTCGAGGCCATCGGCAAGCATCAACCCAGCGACATCGACATCGCCTCCGCTCGCGCGCGCGGCGATACCTTCGACGAATTCATGCCGTGCACGCTCGTCACGGACTTCGATCATTCTGCGGACATAGAGCAACTGGCAGACAAGCAACAGAAGTTGAACATTCGCGAGAGAACGTGCGTACTTCTTCTCTCGTATGATGATTCTGCGCCTGACGTACTAATAGGGGCACCAATATGTTCATTGCTTGCGACCTGAGCGACCCGGGGAGTGTTGACTACGTCAACGACTCCGCGTCGTTACCCTTCGCCCTTGCGGACGTGGACGAATATCCGAACGGAGGTGCCGCTCTCGCTGCCGCATTTCCTAACAAGGAGGACGTAGGCTTCCTAGACATGATCGAGCGTGTGGTCGCTGCCGAGGCCGCCAGACGCCTGCAGGTTGATCGGGGGAGGTTAGCCGCTCCAGCCGCTCCAAACGGGCTACACCAGCTGAGGTAGGTTCAACATTCATCTCCATACGTGACGATTTCTGATCATGACTTTGGTCAGGCATGACGCGGAGAGCCTGTTTTGGGTTCACCTTTGGGGCGGCGCCCGTGCTCAACCCCAGAACGCCAAGTTCACTGACGGTGACAAGTCCAAATACAACGCATTCTGCGCGGTGATGCTTCGGCACACGATCCGAGGTGGCAACAAAGAGGCGGAACGTGCCCTTTATCTCGCACCGCAGCCCTTGGGGAAGGGAGAGAAGACATTATTCCATCCCCGCTTCAAGCGCGTCCAAGGGCTCTTCCTGCAGATGGTCCTTTACTTGACGATTCCCTGGCACCTTTACGAGGACGATCCGTATATCAAGAAGCACCCAGATCACGCTCACGTCGCGTTCCGCCGCCTGCTTCTCGGGATGCTCCTCCGCAACGACATGCCGGAACTCGACGACCTGCTCAACACCGAAGAGCCCCGCGTTGCCGAAAACTTGGAGAATGTGCTCCAGTTCGCCGTGCCGTCCCAGCGACGTGCAGCCACCGGCAACGAGTCGATATCCCAGTCCGCGTCGCAGAGCGTAGCCGTCGAGAAGGAGCCGCCTGCGGCAGATGTCAAGGGCGTCGACCTCAACCGTCGCGGTAAACCAGACGTTCGCGCGCCATTCAGGTCGGGGAATGCCCAAGTTCCGCTCCCAAAGCAGAAGAAGGAGAAGAAGAAGAAGGAGCCCGAGCCTTCGACGCCCGCTGTGACCCCGGCGTCGACGTCGACGTCGCAGGTGAGCACTCGCTCTCAGAAACGCGCGCGAGAGGAGACGCACGCGGACGATGGGGCCGCGAAGAAGATGCGTGCCGACGTCCAGCACGAGCAGGACGTACAGCCCATGGCTGTGGACGCGCCCGAGCGCGAGCCCGTCGCCGAAGACCAGCCACAGGTCGACGCTAAGGCGGACGAGGCGAAGGAGGACGCACCGGCCGTCGTCGACAAGACGCAGCGGTACACCGCCAAGGTCCATCAGCCGCTGCAGACCGTTAATGCTCTCCGCCTCAAGATATGGAAGGACAAGGCGCTCTGGTTCGGCAAGGGCAAGTTCTCCCCGCCGCCGGGGGCTCGAAAGGAAACCGCCGCGAAGGAAACCGCCGCCAAGGAAACCGGCGCGTAACTCCCCGGCTTGTGCTCTCGTTTCAGTTCTCTTTCCCGGGCCTCGCTGTTATTGCTCTCCTTCCTTCGCTATCGTCGCTCTCCTTACTTGCTATTGTAACCTGGACATGTAGACCCACGCTTCACGAAGAACTCCTTGTACCGCTACTCGTAGGATATGATTTCCTCTTTCCTGTCGTATCGCCCCATTTCACTATAACTTGCAATTGCATATGGTTTGGATCACCGTAAATACCTCGCCGTAAAGGGTTGCTCCGGAAGTAGCGGAGGTAAGGGTTGTGGTAAACCCGTAACGCGGTTTGAACCGCAGCGCTCCTTGTCTCTTACCATGTCGCTGCGCAAGAGGTAAAGCTCATTGGATTTCTCCTACAACCGCTGAAAGAGCCACAGTAAACTTGATTTGCTCGTTCGCGTTCGATATTCGAACCCTTTACCGCCGCCGCCGTTCCCGCCCAAGCTCTTGACCATTGCAACCTCGCCAGCGCGTTATGCAGACCCATCTTTTACAGACCGTCTTGCCTCTGAGACTGCTCTGCCAATGTTTGTTGACGCCGACCTTGGCATGCCGCTGGACCTTGGCCAGTGGGAAGCGTTGTGGGATCCAGAAGACAAGGCAGCGGACGCGCTGCTGAATCCGAAAGACGACGCATTGCCAGACCTGGACCCCCGCGACGCGTTCATGCTGAGCGACACATTGGTCGCAGAAACCCCTTCGAATGGCCATGCTAGTGGTGCACATACTCCTGTAGCCAGCGTTCCTACTTCCATGCCCGGGACGCCCGCACCGACACCAGCATGGTTGCGCAAGACAGAATACTTGTCGCGTGACAGCGCTGCTCGACAACACTTCTTCTTGCCCGACGACAAGGAGGACGTCGGTCCTGTTGATGTCTCGCGCGAGGCGCAGATTCGCGACATCGAATCCACGTTCCCTTCTTCCACCAAACCGATCGACTTGTCTACGCTGAAGCATCCTACGAAACCTGGTCTTACTGCCGTTGCAGTATACGATGCCTTTCCTGACACGGAGCTCTGGGCGAACGAGTACGATCTCTTCAAGTTCGCTGAGCGGCCTGGCGAGCGTCCGGCTGATCAGGAAGACACGCGCTTGGACTGCGCTGTGCTTCGTCCTATGGAGAGCGACGGCGACCACTTCCTCGCGTACTACCTCACCAAGGACGACGACGCGAGCGAGCGCTTCAAGTCGCGCAGACGGGGCCAGTACGGCGAGACGGACCCGTCCACGACGCCCTTCCAGTTCGTGCGCGATTACGAAACGGTCAAGATCGAGCGAGAAGTGCCGAACGAGTTTGTGCTCGTGCTCGACGATGGCGACTTGCCGCCCGCGCGCGTCGGGACGACGGGCCCGCTCGCGACGCGTCCGCGCGGCGCGTATTATAAAAACATCGAGCGCAAGATCACGTTGAAGAAAAAGCGTGTCAACGTGAGTCCCGTGTTCCATTTCCGTCCCCGTGTGGCTCATAACGGGCTTTGCAGAAATACGACACGGCGTATACGGACAAGTGGGATGTCATCACGTTGTCGCGCATACCAATCGCGGGCGACGAGGAGCGCGACCGCGCGGAGGCGGTGGCCATAGTCCAGGATTCAGACTATTGGGAGAAGCTCGCCGCGCAGGCCCGCGAGAAGCACGCACGGGACGTCATGGCCAACCTCATGGGAGGAGATCTGGACGATTTGTAGCTGTAGGGTGTAGAATAAATGTATCAGAGTGTTCTCCTGTGCGCAATGTGCCCCGACCGCTGGTGAACGTGTAGCGGAGATGAGCGACCTTGGTGTGTTGAGCCGATACCGCAACACGCTTTGGCTCCATGTCGTTCATTCAGGAAACCTGCTCGCCGCTTGCAGCTCGACGGGTGTCAGAATGGCCAGCTTGTGCAATGTGGACAAGGCAGCCACCTCGCTTGACTGGCGACAAAGCCTCGTTGTACGCGAGAATATAAATGTGGCACTCGCCTCGTCCGCGCTTCTTGCACTCGTCCTCGTCCCCCGTTTTCTCGACCTCGATGGCTCGACTATTTGCTAAAGAACTGGACTTTCTCGCTGCTGCGCCGCGTCGTCGAATGGTCGCTCCTGGTTCGGGACGGCGACATGAACGCGTGACGGCGCCGTTGGTCACTTACTCTGCTCTTGCTCGCGCGCTCGACGACTTTCCGCAACGCGGGCTGCTCGGGGAAGATGAGGCTGAAGAACGGGTCTACTTCAACGCGAATACGCCGAGCAGCGGCGTTATATGTGGCGTTCAGGTAAGTTCAACTGCTTGGGATCGTCTCTTGTCTCATGGTTACTGAACGGCTCCCGCTGAACAGGGTGCTGGAAAATCTCATACCGTGTCGTGTATCCTCGAGAACGCGCTTCTCCAAGACGAGCGGATCGGAAACTTGCCCCAACCTCTCGCCGCTCTCGTGTGCGTCTGCACCTCCTGTTTCTCGATTGAAATTGATATTGACGGGCCTCCAAATGCACAGGTTCCATTTCGACGAGCAAGACGGCGATCGCGCGTGCGAAGCGGCCTACTTGTCGATGCCTTCGCAACACTTCGACGACGGCGCACATGTGAGACGCGTGACCGTCCTCGCGTCGTACGCACACGTCTCGCCTTCCCCTTCCTAACCCTTGCTGACTAGGGTTCCCCGTTCATGTGCAGCCCGAGCAACCTGAATGGAAGACGGAGAGCGTACAGGTCGCTCCCGAACGTCAACGTCCAACCGCTCTATCTCGCGGAGAGCGATCTCACAGCGTCCCGGATGCTTGCTCTAATGGGATGGTCGGAGGCCAACATCGAGGTACGCTCGATTTATTGAATCTCGCGCTCACTGAGGTGACCGTACCATGCAGGCGATGCCCTTGTATATGCACACCGTGATGCAGATACTTCGGGACATGGGCAACGATGGTTTCAACTACTCGGGTCAGTAATACCATCCGCGGCATAGTCAGGGTTGTTTCTCACGCACTGTGTCTGTATTCAGAATTCAAGAGGCAGCTCGAGCTCCAGCAGTTCGATATGAAGCAGAAGTTGATGCTCGGTCATCGACTCCGTTTGCTCGATGGATTCTTGGCGCCAGGTCGTAGCTCGCTCTCGCAGTACTTTGGGTGCGGGGCAATGGTTCTCGTCGACTTGACGGATCCTTTCATGGACGGTGAGTACAACAGAGAGGTTCTGCTCGTAATGTATGAGTTGCTCATGAGGCTTTGAAGGACTTATGGCTTCCGTGCTCTTTGACATCGTCTTGGGATCATTCATGGGCTGGAAGAGCGCGACTGGAAAGATCGTCGGTACGCGATACTCCTCAACATCGGTGCTACTCTTTGTTCTGAACTCGTACCTTCCGCGGTAACTTAGTACTCGACGAGGCGCATAAGTACTTGACGAACAGCGACTCGGCGCGCCTCAACAAGTCGATCGCAAGTATCATTCGCCAGCAGCGGCATCTCGCTACTCGCGTGATAATCGCAACGCAAGAGCCGACAGTCATACCCGCGACTATCCTCGACCTCGCGTCCTTTGTCATCTGTCACCGTTTCACGTCGCCGTCGTGGTGCTCGCATCTCGCGCGACATGTCAGCACCGGGACGGACAGCTGGTTCGAAGATGTCATGCGCCTTGCGACTGGGGAGGGACTCGTGTTCTCGCCCAGCTCGCTGACGATGCCCGAAGACGAAGAGGAGGAGGATGCGGAGCCGGTTCTTCTCGGGAAGGACTACCTCCGTGTACACGTTCGACCAAGACTCACGCGCGACGGAGGAGCGTCGCTTATGGCTGTAGCATTGGACGGCGTTGGCTCGGCCCTCGACGCTATCGACCAAGAGGAGAACTCATCGCGCCCGGGAACGCCTGTGGCAGATTATTCACCGGTCTCGTGGACACCAGCGCCGCCCCTCCCGCAACCACTCCCGACACTTCGCCAAGTGTTTGCGGCGGTACCTCTCACACCGAAGCTGACGTCCGACGGAGGGGCGTCTCTCCTGGCTGCCTCGCATGTCGGACTAGAGCCCGCCCCACACGCAGCATCGCCAGACTCGTCGCGCCCACCGTCAACTCCTCCTCCGCGCCCTCAATATATCCCGCACGTCGCGGCGGTTTCCAAGCCTGTGCCGTTAACGCCGAGGCCTAGCCCTCCTGCAGCATCGCAGAAGCTGAAGCCGAAGGCGGTAGCCAAGCGGCAAGTTGACCCACGCTTCAAACCTCTTGTGACAGTCCTCCAGCGACACTCAGGAAGCCAGGTCAACTTTAGTCAAGTGGCGGAGGCCCCGGAGCTCAATCACCTTAGGAGATCGAAGAACTGGTTCAAGGCGTACATTCAAGAGGCCAAGGCAGGTGGGGTCGTGAGGACAGGGAAGGGGAAGGGTGACGAGCTCTGGGTAGAGCTGGTAGAATCTTGACGTTGTTATAATAACTTCTTTGGTGCAATCGTGTTCATTGGGAAATTGTGGAATCGGGATACTCCTACGTTAGTGCCTTCCTAAATGCGAATGTGGAGGAGAGATCTAAGAAATGGATGCGTGGGGGTTGGGATGCAAATGAAGGCAAGAGTACATGAAAGATCGTTAGAAATCATAAATCCCAAAAGAAGATGAATCAGAACTTGGAGCCCTCTCCGCCATACCTCTCCGGCAGCTCCTTCTTCTCGATGACCTTCTCGAGCTCCTTGCCGATCGTGGCAGAGCCGGTACCGACGACAGTCATCTTGGCAAACGTCTGGCTAGGCACGATAGCCTTAAAGACCCAGAATATCCAGCTCATGAGCGTCGGAACGCCGACGAAGAACTTCCGCGAGAGAAGCTCGGGGTAGTGGGACCCGAAGACCGACGACGCTTCGGACGCGGCAGCTTTCGACTCTGGCGTGCGGCTGGAGGACGACACGCCCGTGTAGTCTGCGCGGTTGTGGTGAGGTCGCGTAGCGAGAAACGTGGCAATGGAAACACGCGTACCATGCACCTGAACCATCTGGTCTACGGTCTCGAAGTCGAGCAGCGCAACGCCCTTCTCCATGAGCTGCACGCGCCAGCGAATGAAGCGTTTCACGTCGCCGAAGACCGCCTTGTTGTCCTTGACTTCGCCGTAGAGGTTGTAGGTGACCGGGCGGCCCTCCTTGTCCTTGCCGGAAATCCTGCCGAGCGTGCCAAAGACGTCCTCCGGGAATTCCTCCTTCATAATCGCGTCGATGTCCATCTCGTCGCGCCAGCGCAGAGTCGCGAGCAGCATATCCCGCGCGGCGTCGACGCTCATATTCCGCGCCTTGAGGAACTTGTAATAGACGATAAACTCCTTGGCGGACGGCGGCGACGCCGGGTCGAGCGTGACGCCCCAGATGGTCGTGGTCGTCCGCTCCGGCTTCGACGTGTCTTCGTACGCAGACTTGAGAATCTCGGGCAGCTTCGCGCGCAGAGCCTTGATGGCGGTCTTGTCCTGCGTGCTCAGCTTGTCGACAAGAGGACTGCTCGGGTCGGGTCCGTCGACGACGGCCACCGGCTTGGCTTCCTTCGTGGGCTCCTCGACTGCAGCGGCAGGCTCTGCTGGAACGGCCTCAGCGGCGGGGACGACCTCGGGGGCGGCGGGGGCGACTGCTGCTGCGGGCTCGTCTGACATGGTGGGAGGGATCTGATAAGATGCGGAATCAGCCGCGAAAATCCTGCGCGTTCGGCTAGCGCGCCGCGGGACGGGATCGACAGGAGGTCCATGTCAGCATGAAGGGCATGTAAGATACAGTCTATAGTAAATATCAATATATGTCTGTGCAATGTACGAATAATGTGCGTGAGTAAGCAGTCATCCCCTCTCCATCCATGTATGTAGTCCAACAAAGCCTAGTCCGCGTTGAATGGCGGTAGGCGTAATTTCCTTCCTTTTACTGGCCAAAACTCTTCCAGAGTCTCGGCCGTCCAAACGCGTCCTCCGCGGATAACGTATAGCAGATGCTCAGAGCGATCAAGGCTCGACAGGATGTCGATGTCTGG
>KV426026.1:62792-79384 GCA_001632375.1 Exidia glandulosa HHB12029 | reverse complement strand
TCTTCCAGAGTCTCGGCCGTCCAAACGCGTCCTCCGCGGATAACGTATAGCAGATGCTCAGAGCGATCAAGGCTCGACAGGATGTCGATGTCTGGTGGGTACACGACCAGGTCGCCGAGCTTGCCGACGCTGAGCGACCCTACGGATTCGAATATGCCCATCGTTTGCGCGGCCATGCGCGAGGATGAGCGCAACGCCTACGTGGATGTTAGTCAAGGTAACGAGTCACTGAAATGTGGATGTTCGGCGAACCTCGTAAGGGGACAAGCCTCCGTCGAGGAAGAAGCGAAGTTCAGAGTGGTAGTTAAGGCCAATGGGCGACTCTCCATGTGCACCGACGTTGGCGAGAACGCCGCGTCGTATGAGTTCCGCTGTGCTGCGAGAGGTGTTGTGGTATGCGAAAGCTATTGGCGATGTCAACTCTGCAGTACGCTGCCCCAAGGCATCAACTCACAGTGCCATGGCCTGGAGGTACCCTCTTGGTGGACCTCGAGCTGCGCATGTGGTATAAAGCGACGAATTCTAAGAGGCTTGGGTTCGCAAACTCCAGTTGACAAGGCGTCGTGCTCACTTTTCATCCTCTACAACATTCCTCGTAGACCAGATCTGTTCCTCGCCAAAGGCCCCTCCGTATCCAACAATATGGGTAGGTGTTGTAGCCGTACCACTCAGAGACCAGAGCGTCAGGACGTCGTCGTAGAGAACTGGCGGGACCATCGCATGTTCCACAGTGGTCATGCCTAGAAAGATTGAGCACTATGCAACATTGACCGAAGTCTCGACTTACCGTCGATGATATAAGCTACGACCCAGTCAAACTGCATGCCAGCTTCAGGGAAGCAGAGCATGGACATGTTCCTCGCCTGCAAGAGAAGCCTCTGCCTCGACGCTCTGAATAACGGCTCAGCAGTGCAGCGAGCAGGGAAAGGAGCAGCAATACCTTGACGGTAGTTGGTAGTTCTTGTACGAGAAGCTACTCGGTCCGCCCTCGACGCGGATGCGCTGCAGTGCATCCCGCGCCTCGCGCATGTCCACAATTTCCGCATGCAGCTCGGGCCAGCCTTCACTGCCAAAGAGCGGCTCTCCCGTCTGGAAGACGCGTGGGCCGATGTTGAACCCACGCTCGAGCAAGAAGCGTTCGAAGAACCCGCCGACGATCATATGCGAGGGACTATGGAATATTGATGGGAAGATGAGGATGAATCTGACAGGCAGGACAGAATTACGCACTTGTGGACGGTCGTCAAGCCGTACACGAGCATGGCAGCGTATATCCAGTTGCCCGTGGGATATGTGAAGGACCGTGCCCAGTGTGCATGCACGTCGATGTACCCTGGTAAGACATGCCCTGTCAATGGAATGTCAGACTTCAGAAATCGCGTCGGACGACTACACGTACCGCCTTGAACATCAATAACCTTCGCGCCGCGTGGAATATCGACCTCGTCCATACTCCCAACAGCACGGATGAGCCCGTCTTGGATCACCACAGCCCCGCGATGAACGACGTCGGAAGCTTCAACACCGGTGTGCATCGTCACGAGCGTAGCGTTGACCAAGGCAAGGACGTCAGCGTTCGTCTTATCCTCAGCGTCCGCGTGCGCGAATGCGTCGCGACGAATACGGGCCGGCTCAGCATCGAACTCGACCAAGAGCTCGTGGTGCTGCACAAGGCCCGAAACGCAGCCCACGCCATGTGTCGCGCTGTCCCCGCGAATGGCCCGTTTACAGCTCTGAAGCTCGCTCAGTTCAAGGGAGTGTACACTCGGACCTTCAAGGCGCGTGAGTGAGTGCTCGCAAGAAAGCAGGGAGATGTTCGTCGTACCTGACAACCAGAACACACGCGAACCGTCCCGCGAGAACACGACGTCGTGTCCAGCCGCGTCACTCAGCCGCGCCGAGTCTCTTGTCGCGAACTTCGGATGTGCCCACGCGCCCTCGTCTGTCCTCTGCACCGTAGACAGCGGCGCAACATACACATGCATACGCTCGACCCACGCGGCCCAGTCCTTCGATACCGCAAACTGCTCCGCCATCTTCGCGTTCGCGACATGCGTCTGCGCAAGTTCGAAGGGTCCGCCGCGATACAGGGAGATAGTGGACGCCTGATACCGCGTTTGGACGAGCAGCTCGGCGCATGATGTCGACGAGAAGCGCAGACGAAGAGGCATAATCAGCGCCGAGCTGGGGTCGAACGCTTCGTCGCTGACTTTACGCACATCGCCGACTTGCACGATGCCGTCTGTTGCGGAGTCGAGGTCGAAAGACGCGACGTACAGGCCCTTGCCATGCGTTGCGACGATAGTGCCGGACGCAACCTCTCCTGGCATACGAGCAAAGGCGATGTGATGACCGCATGTGCACAACGCGGGGGAGTGGTACCGTCCAATATGCCACGGCAGCCCGCCAAGCTCGTACACGCGCTTCGACGCGAGGTCCACGATCTCGAGCGTCGAGAAGCGCTCGTTGTCCCAGCGGACGTGTACAACCCGGTCGCCTGAGGGAGAGAATGCCGGGGCGTAGTAGGCAGAACTGCGTTCGCGTCCAGGCAATTGCTCCGGTAGCGCGTCTACGCCGTGGAGGGTGTGAATGTAGGTCGCTCCAGCCGCGCTGAATACGACTCGTTCGCCGCGGTCGTCGACATCCAGTTCCTTCATCGCGTACACCCTTTGCTTGTCCGCAGCCTCGACCTTCTTGATATCCGTCGTCTGTCGCAGCGTGTGTGCCAGTCGCTTCTCGATGCGCGCAGTGAATGGAATCTGAGTAGGTTCGCCGCCGAGTACTTTCTCGCCAGATGCCGCCTCGACCGTGAGCGGGACGCGCCAGATGTGACCAGCCGCCCAGATGATAATAGCCGAGTCGTCGGGAGCGAAGGCGAAGGAGGGATATGTGCCCATAGGCGCAGCGGTGACGGAGACATCGTACGTCAAGCCGTACCAGATGTTCCGTACAGTGCCAGAGTGCAGGTCTCTGCGTGACTATTAGGGGCTGCGTGCAATGAGCGGTAAGTAGTACGCACTTGAGCACGAGTGCCTCCTTGTCCCGCACACGGCGGACGTAGGCGAGAGTGCGTCTGTCGCGAGAAAGCTCCGGTCGCGACGCGCCACCCGGATTTGCTGGTACGAGAACCTCGGTGTGTCCTGACGTGAGGTTGCGCTGGAAAATGGTGTAGATTCCACGGTGCACGTCTGCACACAGAGTGTTAGTATCTTTTGTGGGGGTAAGCTATAGGCCATGACTAACCTTTAGAGTCCTGGTAGACACCCTGGTCATCCTGGGTGTTCATCGCGTAGATGAGCGTGTCGTCGGCCACCCAGACGAACTGCTCAGGACCTATGGGATTGTGGTTGTAGTCCTCTGCAGGCCACCCAGAAGGAAGGTTGCGCTCTACGAGTCGCCTGCCTGAGCCTTTCTTGACGCGCTGAGGTGCTGCGAAGGATGGGATCTCGTATTCCCATCCCTCGCCACCGGCAATCGTAATACGACCGGTGAACCACTTGGTCGCGATGACACGGTCGCCAGAGGGATGCCATCGTGCATCTGTGACATATCGGTACGTCTCGTTCGTGACCCTGATTGCTGCATTATGCTTTGAGTGCCGTCAAAAACATGGGAAGGGACAAACGGACCTTGCGCCCGGCCCTCGGTGCGCAACCGCCGTAACCGGATACTCGGCGTTTCCGGTTCCGGGCCGGGGCCATCATCATCCTGTGAGCTTTCTTGCTCGTGTGATTGGTCGAGCGCCATGTTAGAGCAGCCTGACCAGGGCATGACCCAGATGTTGTCGAGCCCGAGCTCCGCGTCAGAGCGGAAGGTGAGCGCGTCGCCGGCGGGCGAGAAATGCGCGTCGGCGTCGTGAGGAACGCCGCGAGTGATGGCGTGCGCCCGTGTGGAGGGCGGGGCCAAGCAGTAGAGATCGCCTGCGAGTCCGCGAGTCAACCCAGTCGCAGTCCAGCACGGGAGGAGAGCGCATACCGAGCATGTCGAACACGATTTCGCCGGACTTGGGGTGCACATCCAGCCGCAGCCATGTCCCCTCGCTCACCTGAAAAAATCTGTGAGCACACGACCAGCAGAACAGACACCGAGTCCGCGAACCTCGTACGAGATCCTGCGCGGGTGCGCAAAGTCGCGGGAGATGTCCCATGGCTCCTGCTCGCGGAACGGCCATACGTCGTCTCTCCACTGCGCCGCCGCCTCCTCGCTGCGACTTCGCGTCCGCCCGACAACTCGTTGCTCGCGCGGCGTAGAGAAGTCAAAGTAGGCATAGTGCAGAGAAATCGTCAAAGCAAGGGCGACCAGCGCGAGGAGCCTCCGTTGCCGTGTCCGGTTGACACTGGCGGCAGCGCCGGCGTCCGGCTTGGCGGCGAGCAGATGCCCCATCAGAGCACCGCTGGTGGAAGTGAGAGAGTGGAGGCGGGGCTTCAATTCATCTTCGCTCGTCTCCCTCCAATCTTTACCTACGTGGGAGCGCTCGAGCCTCGGTGACCGGGCACTAGCTGGCGCGAACGCAAGCTAGCGTCCACACGGCGTGCGTAGTTTCCAGATTGGCAGATCGACGGCTGCCCCTATACTTGTGGACTATTCCCACGCGCTGTGTTGGGCTATCAGATAACCGTCCTGGGAAATCTTATCAGATCGATCACTCGCCTGCAAAAGCAACCATGTGGCCTCTTGCTCTGCGCTGCCATTTCGAGGAACCGCGGAACATAGAGAAGCAATACCTGGAGCTCGACTGGCCGTCATGTTCGGCGTACGCACAAAGGTCCTGTAGCAGGGGCTGAAGCGCTGAAGTCGGTGAGAGGTTTGTGCTGGATCCGGACCCGAGCGGCGAGGCGTCGTCTGCTGTCTAACACAGACGCTGACGCCCTCACAACCGGCGTTGATATGCCGAGGTGTCGCGCAGAAACCAGGGTTGATTCGATAATCCATGTCGGTGTGGTCCTTGAGAACAGATCTAGCAGCACTTCGGTGTCCCGGCGCGCCGCGGTCGTGGGAGGTCAGGGCAAAGTGAGACCTTCAACCTCCAGTCCGCGTCATCAGTGCTATTATGTGAGTGCCGATACTCGAGATATTGAGCATAATGATCTTAACGGGTTGCATTCTGCGTGTGACAAGTTGATGGCGTGGAACAAAAGGTTGAGGCGGTCTTCGAACTGCAATCCGACTCTTGACCTCTTACCTCATTTTTCGCCACATCGTGTCGACCGTCGCATCCTGCTATGGCCGACGCGTTCGGAGCTCCTCGTGATGGACCTGCGCCTGTTGTGCACATCGAGTCTTCTCTCGTAGACGATATTCGCGGGCACGAGCTGTTCAAGGGCATTGCTCCAAAATCCTTGGTCTACACCGACTTCATGAAGCAAATGCGCCTGGACTGGCTGACTGCCGAGAACGATGCACTTCCTCCCACTTCAACCCCTGACGCGCTCTTTTCGATATCCCTGGATGGCCTGTTTGTGCTGCTCGATCTTGACCCGCCGCCACACCGCGTCACCAACGACAAAGTCGACCAGTTCGTAGAGTATCAAATGCGCTTCAATGACCCCTCCGGCGACCAGCACAAGCGAACAATGCTACACGTCGCGGCATCCACTGGCGACATCCTCGCTGTCTACGAGCTCCTTCGTTGGGGCGCGCAACTCGACGTCGTGGACGCGTACGGCGATACAGCGCTCATGACAGGTCTACAGTTCATGCGCCGCCTCAGATGGCTACAGACGCGCACCGCGATACCCAGCCAGGCAGACGCCCAGCTCGAATGGTGGATTATGCGCTGCATGCAGATCTCCGGGATGCTCGTGCGGCATCACGCCAACGTCAACTGTGTCTCGCCCGTCGGTACGCCGCTCCGAATCGTCCTCGCTATGGGTATCTGGGACCTCGTAGAACTCTTGCTGGAGCACGGCGCGGATCCCGTTAAGGCGCTCGAGACTGCTGAATTCGACGACACCGTGTTCGATAGTAATACGCGCGGTCGCTTCGCTATGCTCTGCCAGAAATATGCTGCTCGCTCTCGTCCGCCGCGTCGGTGTCCCTGTTCGTCTGGCTTGCCTACCATCGCTTGTCATGCTACGGGTCCGCCGAAGCCGCGTCCGCTCGCGTTCCTCTGCTTCTGCAAGTCTGGAAAGAGCTATAAGGACTGCTGCTCTGGGGATGGTGTCGTGTGGGAGGAGTTCTGGTCTCCGGAGAAGAACCGCATTGTCTGCCGCCGAGCGTCGTCTCCCGTATCTTCGGATCCTGCGCGTTTCGTCACCAGCGACTATGTGGCCGCCATGCAGCAGGAGATACCGGAAACGATTATGAGCAACATGCGCGTAGTCATCGTGGAGCTCCACAAGTACAAAATGGTCGACCCGGCATTCCTATACGCCTTCGAGAAACTTGGAGCCCTTCCGGAGTAAGCCTTTCGAGCCCAACGTATGATCTAACACTGATCTTTCCCTTACGCATGTAGGACTACTCGGGTCAAGCAACCGCGCAAGGTCAGAACCACCACGCACGAAAAGTGGAACGATGCTGTAGAGGAGTACATCGCTGGAGGCTCCGACTCTCGACCCGCTGCGAAGATCAGAGCGGCAGCCCGCGTCGACGCGAACGGGGAAGCGCAGTTCCAGCGTTGCGGCTCCGCCAGTTGCAAGCGTGTTGAAGACTTTCCCGGGCAGCTGCGCGGGTGCGCTGGATGTAAGCAGGTGCGAGATTAGTTTCTTCGTTGCGCACTGGCCTGCGCTGACGACCATAAATAATAGGCGCGGTACTGCGACGCGAATTGTCAGAAGGCTGCGTGGAAGGTGCACAAGAAAGTGTGCAAGTCCGTCAGCGACATGACCGACCATCTTCTCCCCTCCCACTCTCGCGCGCTAGAGACATATTCCGAGACTGTGGCGGGCAAACCTTATCGGGAATACGTGATGGAGGGTATGATGCAACACGTCCGCGGTACTGCTTGATCAATCCTGCTTCCAACTCCTTGCTGTCACTTGCTGCGTTTCTTGCTATCTTGTTGTTACTATGTACTATGTCCAAAAACAACGCGTCCGATCCGTTGATCGGAAGAACGGCTGACTTTGAAGCGCGTCTTCCTCCGGTATTCTCCCATCTTCAGCACCAATCATGTTCCAGTCGACGCCGTCGGGAAATAGAGGCAGCATTCAAGATCGCTTGATGAAGGGCGAGTCGCCTGAAGCAAAGCCCATGACCAGCGACGACGTACTCAAGCATTCCACCTCGGACAATATTCACCCTGCGTTCGCCTATGCTGCGCGCAAATTCAAGGCTCTGCCGAGGTACGTAGTATCTTAACGCGCCTGTCACGCACAGCTTAGTTGTCTTCAGTGCGCCGAGTCGTCCAGAGTTTGGTGAAGCAGGAGCTGTGGCGTCGGACAATTGGAACGCTGTCGTCGAGGAGTACATTGCGGACGGCCACGCGTCTGACGCGCAAGATATCAGAGTCGCAGCGCAAGTTTCTGCAGACGGCGGGCCGCGTTATCGACGCTGCCAGTCAGCTTCCTGTGGCAATGTCGAGGATGCGCCTGGACAATATCGCGTCTGTGGCGCGTGTAAGACGGTACGCATATCTGTTCGCCCAGCGCATCCCACTCCCGTGTGCTGATGCAGGTCCGCAAGACGTTCTACTGCAGTACGGCTTGCCAGACCACCGCTTGGAAGCAGGGCCACAAGACGGCGTGCAAGCACGGCGCCACGCTACAGCTCCTCCCATCCCACGAGACTTTCATGACGGTGCATAAAATGATGGCTAGGATGCGCTACCTGGGTGCACTCTCGACGGCCTCTATGTTGCAGGAGGCTTGGGGTAATCGCTCCTGAAATGCCGCTGCGTTCGGACGTCGTGGCACTGCTGCCGTAGTCGCTCTGCTTTACTTGCTTACACCGCTCTCTAATCATCGAGCCGTTCCTAACGAGGTTATCCTGCTACTCCTGTCTTACCATTACTTCACGTGCTTCTCGAGCTTCAGAGGCCTTTGGCTGCGCGGACTACTGGTTGTAGTCCCTTCAGTAACGCCTCTCTTGCCTGGTGACCCATCACTCAACCCGTTCCCGCTCGGTCTCTGCTGCCATGCTGCTCGTACTACATACCTTCCTACTGGTCAAATATCGACATGCATAACTTGCAGAGGTTACGCATTCGTACAGAACATTCTTTCTGCCATATCATGATCAGGTACACAGGGAATGAATGAGGTTCTGACAGCAATGCGTATCCTAAGTACCTGCCTTCAGGAGTGAAGCAAGGTTATGTACGGCTCTCACGCGAGGAAGATTCAGGTGGAACTTGTCGCCGACGTGTTACAGCTCGACGACACGAACCTTTCGAATTCGGTCGGTATCTCAGTGTAGAAATGTGTTTGTTGACATGGACATTGAGACTCAATGAAGCGTGCTCGTCTTCGGTACTTCTTCGCCGAGGGCCGGAGAATCAGTCAGGTTCGGTCGGACTTGTAATGCCGCCGGACGTGTTTGCTCCGACCGATGACCAGTCGAACTCTTCGCAGGGCGCAGGCGACGACAACGGCGACATCGGCAACCACTACTACTCAGCAAAAAGGGAGCCGTACTCGTACTCGTGATGCTACCGACGTTGTTAGGAGGGTTGGAAAGCGGAAGGCAGATGATATACTTCCTACAACCAAACGCGCCAAGCGCGCCACTACGCTCAACGGAACCAGTTCTATAGGCCAGCCAACACTCAACGAAATACCAGCCTGTGCCTCGCACCCGCGTCCTTCCCGCCGACTTTTCGTCTTCGGCGGTAGCGAGATGGGCGTGCTCGGTCTCGGGTACGTTCCCGCTCTTTGTTTTGCTCGTTGTCGCTGACGTGACATCTGAAGTGTACTTCCGAACAACATCACGCGCCCGCGGTTGCATGCATGGTTCGAGGACGCAGTCGCGAAGGGTATACTCGGAGGCGATGGTGCTGGCGTCGAGACGGCTGCAGCAGGCGGGATGCATACCCTGGTCATCGACGAAGCCGGAAAAGTCTGGTCTTTCGGGGTCAACGACGACGCTGCTCTGGGACGCCAGACTACCCAGGTCCCGGACCCGGATAACCCTGGGCAGTTCATCGACAACACTACCCTCGAATCCCAACCGATGCAGGTCCAGAAGCTTTCTGATGGAGGTTTCAGGCCTGTTCAGGTCGCGGCGAGCGACAACTTCAGTATCGCTCTCAGTGACAACGGCGAACTGCGCGTTTGGGGCACGTTCCGCTCCTCGAACGGTCTCTTAGGCTTCAATACAATATCCCCGACCCAGCTCGTGCCGGTTGACTTGCCCCTCCTCCGCAAGAGCAAGTTCGTGTCCATCGTGTGTGGCGCAAACCACGTCTTGGCCTTGACCAATACTGGCCGTGTCTGGGTTTGGGGAGATGGCGAGAAGGGTCGACTTGGACGTCGGATTGTCGAGCGCCGGCCTGTCAATGCGCTTGTGCCAGAGCGTCTCGCGCTCAAGAACATTATCTTGATTGGCGCAGGCGACTACCATAGCTTTGCGCAGGATGCGCGTGGCATTGTTTATGCCTGGGGCGAAAACAGTGCACATCAGACTGGCGTCGACACCGACGACACCGTTCTGTGGACACCGACCGAAGTGGATGCTCTGCATCCCGATGAGCTCGGCGGGCGACGTGTTGTGCAGATAAGCTGTGGCGAGCATCACTCCCTCTTCTTGCTGAGCGACGGAAGTGTGCTTGCTTGCGGGCGCGCAGATGACGGTCAGACCGGACTCGCCGACGATCATCCCCGCATGCGTGATACTGCACAGAAGTCGGCAGCAACGAGGAACGTGCGCACTCCAACATTCGTGACCTTTCCCCCACCACCATCCGCGGATAACCCCAACCCCGCCCTCGGGCCTTACTCTTCAGACACTCAGGATGGTCCGTCGAACCCCATGGTGCAGGTAGCGGCAGCTTCGCGCCACAATCTCGCAGTATCCCGTTTAGGACACGTGTACAGCTGGGGACTTGGACTCCAAGGACAGCTTGGTCTCGGGCCTGCAATCGACGAGCAGCGTACCCCAACGCGCGTGATAAATACTGCTCTTGCTGCGGGCTGGAAGATCGACCACGTCAGTGCTGGCGCCAGGCATTGTATACTGCTAGCCGTCAAACTAGCTCAGGCTTGAGTGTTCGTACCACCGGAACCATCAAGTGCTATGTATGTTTGTTCATCACGGCAGTTCCTGTCGTAGATTTCCCTCTCGTCCTCTGCTGTCTCTGCTGTTGCGCTGACGTTTTCATATCGCTATCGCTTGCTATACCTTCGCATTTTCCTCATCCATCATTGCAATCCTACCTCCCGCTTTGCTGCCCAGAGCACACAAGTAGATTGGCACCACACCTTACCCTGCATCTGCGTCACTGCCTGTTTTCAACTTACCACGGGCAGTACGCGGCAAATGCCGCATTTCTTGTCCACGTCCAAATAACTTCTATGCCAGCAGTATTCTGGGCGCTGCCCATCGAGCTCGTCCTTCTCATTGCGGAACAGGCTGCTAGGAGCGAACTCGCTACTAACAAGCGTTGGGTCGGCCTCTTTCGCCTCGTCAGCAGGCGTTGCGATCGCGCGATCGCGCGATCAAACCGATCTACTTCTACACGCTGATCCTTCGACACAACAATCGAGATGGCCTTGTGCAACTCGCTCAGCTGATAGACAGGCCTTTGGCCCTCACACGTCACCTCATCCTTACACGCACTCTTGTGGACGATTACGCGCACGAGGATTGGGCTACGATATTCGCAGAATTCGTCCATGTCCGCGACTTCGCGGGACCGGACAGGCAGCTGCACATCCTTAAGAAAATGCACCCAACCATGAACCTCCAATCCGTGCTCTTGACCCCCCAAACACAGCCACCTGCCAATTATTCGCCCCTCGTCCTCGATCTCGATTGGTTGAGTCCGGTACCGCGAAATCGGGTATTGTATACCGTCACCGACGACCCGTTCTTCGCCATAGGGTTCCTCCCACGATGCTCCCAAGGGCGGTGGCTCGTCTTCGACGCGTTTTGGCTCCATCCTGATACCTCCGTTGTCTACGCCATCCCGAGATTCGTGGAAACACTCGCAGATTTCCTCGCCAACCTCCCGCGCGCCGAGCGTCTGCTCTTGCGATCATGTATCGAGCACGATGAATCGCGTCGCGCCTTTTGCGATGCTGTTGCGTTTTGGGCATCCACTGCGCGCGATCCGCGTATATGGCTGGACGACGATGTAGAGATGGTGAACTGGGATAACGGTCGGGGGTTCGATGATATAGACATAGCGTGCGCCTTGGCTGGCCACGACTTCTGGCTTCGCGGCGTTCAGCTATATACGGAGGGAAACTAAGCTTCGGATGCTGTCTTCCGTGGTACGTAGAATGTGTGCACCATGTGTGTAGAATCCTTACCGACAGAGCTGTTCACTGCAGGCCGACCATTCAGCTGTCGCTACAAGTACGGGTCCATAGTAATCTATGCACGGGTGATCTCGTTCTCCGCAAGACACTCCCATGCACACTCACTGCCATCCCACTCATCCCTTCGCTGGCGCATTCGCGGTACGCGTGGATCGGTACGCATACCTTTCACTCGCGCATTGGCTATCATGCATAGAAAATCCTCATAATTGCTGCGGGAGGTTTCTACTGCTGTCTGGCTTGCTAGACGTCTGCTTGGCAGCACAGCTGAAACACTCTGTAAGAACGACGGTACACTCTAGCGAGGCTTTAACGAGGATGCGCTACATGTCCGAGTTTGCTGCCTCGACGCAGCAACGGCCCTGCAAGATCGCTTCGAGAGTCTCGCTGGGCTTGGACTCTGTGAACGTCTACCGGAAAGTCTCGCTCACTAGAGTCCTGAGGCTGCATCTAGTCTGTACCACGTTCTACAGTTGCCTGCGCCGTCGACAGACCTATCTGTCTACATCGTGTCTTGCTGAGCGTATCCGGCGAGATTATACCCATTCCACCGCGTTTGATTGGGAGAGGGTGGTCCGCCTTGCCTGGTCCATGTACCAAACACAATCTCTGTACTCGTACGCTCGCAGACAATTGCCAGCACCCGACTACAGATTACACCATGTCCCTGGTCGAAGAAACACATTGGCTCAGAACGGCACCGCTTGTGACTCGATTTTCTCGTGCAGGAACTGCTTCTGGCCTGCGCCGCCGCCGAATTCGCCCACAATGTGCCCGCCGTTGGCCGTGCTGCGCATCATATACTTGTAGATGACGAGGCCCTCCAGCCCCACGGGTCCGCGCGCGTGCACGCGCCCAGTGCTGATGCCGACCTCTGTACCGAAGCCGTAGCGGAAGCCGTCTGCGAATCGCGTGGAAGCGTTTACGAAGGTGCCCGCGCTATCGACGCCGCGGCAAAACGCGCTTGCAGCGGCGGCAGATTCGGTCACGATCGTGTCCGTGTGATGCGATGAATGACCGTTGATCCACTTGACGGCGTCAGAGAGTGAGGAAAGGGCGGTGACGGAGAGGGTAAGCGATAGATGTTCGGTGGTGAACGCGTCGTCCGTCGCTGGCTGTACATGAGTCACGAGTTTGGGATGGGTGTCTTGCGATTGGCGTAGTGCGTCGAGGGTACGAGGACAGCATAAAAGCTTGACGTCCTTGTCGAGCAGCGCCGCCGCCACTTTCGGCCAGACGGAGGTCAAAAGTGATTCGTGCACGATGAGGGTTTCTGCCGAGTTGCAAGCTGCTGGGTAGTTGATCTGTTGCGTGTGATTATGACGATACATATGTGGAAGGTGCATAACTGGCGCACCTTTGAGTCGACCGCGACGCGTACTGCCTTCGCGAGATCTGCACTCTCGTCGAGATACACAGCGCATATTCCATCCGCGTGACCCATGACAGGAATCTGCGTGGAGCGTTGTATACTTCGCACGAGCTCATTGCTGCCCCGTGGAATGACAAGGTCGATGTATCGATCTTGTTCAAGCAGAGATGACACTTCGGCGCGCGTGTGGACAGTTTGGATGTAGTCCGCATCGAACTTGGTGCGGGCAAGTGCAGCTCGTATGGCTTGTGCAAGGAGGGTTGCAGTACGGGTCGACTCCTTTCCACCTTTCAGGATGGCCGAGTTACCGGACTTGATCGCCAGCGCCGCGATGTTCACGACGACTTCAGGCCGCGCCTCGAAGATGACGAGCAGACTGCCAATTGGACATGTGACGCGATAGAGTTCAAGACCGTCGTCCAGTCTCGTAGCATACGTGACGCGTCCGGTTGGGTCTGGAAGTGCCGCGACGTCTCGGACGCCTTGTAGCATCGCTGTCCACTTGGCCTCTGTGCTGAGGTCCAGACGTTTGAGAAGAGATTCGGAGAGCTTGCCGGAGGCTACTTCTACACGAGCAGCCTAAAGTTCGTCAGTCCTTAGACTGCTGCGACGATAAATGCATACCTCGAGGTCCTGCTTATTCGCTGTGAGAATATCGGTTTTGAGCTTCTCAAGCTCGTCCAGGAGCAGTTCCAGTGCAGTATTACGTTCACTGGGGTCCACGAGCTGCGACGCTTCGAACGCCGCCTTAGCAGCGCGCGCGATGTCGCGTGCTGTCGAGGTCGAGGTCATGGTAGGAGTATGAGTCGCGTTCGGCCGACACCGGTGGCACACGAGCGCTGAAGCAGATGAAGAGTTGATTCGTTACGAGAGTTATAGGGGATACAGCAGTTGTGTACAAGTACAAGTTTCTATGCCCACATCTTTCTGAAAGCAGTGTCGAACTCGAGAACGACCGCCGAAACGACCTCCAGCACCTTCCAGTCCTCCTCGGTCAAATTAGATGGTTTCGAGCCAAGAGTGAGCGGGCCATCTTCATCGTCACTGACATCCGCGTCGATACCTGCGTCTGTGGGAGTAGGCGGGGCCACTTGAGCATCGTGAGACGTGGCAAGCGGTGCCGGATCGTCCTCGACGGGTTCAGCATCCCAATCATCCTGCGACGGCTTCGAGCGCGGCGACTGTGGGCGTGCGGTAGGAGCAGGAGCGTGAGGAGGCGAGGCGGTGTCTTGCGCAGGAGCGTTGAGCATCTCGATGAGGACGGCCTGCACTGTCCGCAGGGTGAGCGAGAAGTCGTCGAGGGAGTACCAAATGTCTCCGCGCCGTATGCCATTCTCTTTCACTGCACAATGATTTAGTCCGGCATTCTGTGTGCGGCATCTCTTGAAAACTCACCGAGAGCGTCGACCTGGCCATGATGGTAGAAATCGAGAAGATACGCGTTTAACCGTTTCTCCGATTCCATCCTCCCTGCCGGCGCTGTCTTCGCCTGCTGTATGAAGACGTCCATAGAAGGAATGGCTTGCGTATCCAGGTTCAAAGCATCGCGCGCAGAGTGCGTGAGCTCAGATACGGATGAAAATGTATCGTTATATCCCGACGTCGCGACGAAGGGACATCTGACGAGACATTCGCTCGCGCCGTCCTTGAGCGATGTAACGAACTCGCCGGAGGCTGGGTAACCGGGATATGCATACGACCTGGCGCTCAACGGTAGTTCGGCCGCGTGAGATAGTACGTCGACAGCATTGTGCGACGCGTAGGTGCGCGCATACGAGACGAATGTGTCGAGGATGACGGATCCATGTGCGACGAGGACGTCTTCCACCTCAGACGGAAGCGGTGGGAGCACAACCTGTCCCGCAGACTTTGCGGGTCTGGTAATGATAGGAGGAAGGTTGCGGCGACCGAAGAGGTGGCACATGAGGAGCATGAACTGTCGCTTGGCCTCGGTCATGGATGCTTGGTTGCACATACGGTGAACCAACCCGCTTTGCAGCAGGACCACGAGGGCGAGATTCGATGGCTCGGTGTAAAACAGCCGCGACGTAATGCCGAACAGGTTCAGTGGTCGTCCAACTCCGTCAAGAAGGTGGATGCGTCGTAGGTAGTCGATGCTGAAGCGGACGATGTGCAGCACCTGCTCGTGGCCAATCGGCGAACCGAAGGCGACATGGGGAAGCTTCAAGACGCTCGACACAGCGCGAACAGCGGTTGCTGCTCGATCAGAACCCTCGAGGAGATTGAAAAGCCGGAGGACAAGCGTGGAAGAGAGTGGGAAGTTCCCGGTTAAGGCAGGCAGTCGAGACATGACAAGACGGCCGACTCTGCAGGACGCCGTTAGGGTCTACGGCCGGTGTGTGTGCAGGCAACACACCTGTCGACTGGCAACCCATAGAAAACGACGCGACCGAGCAGATCGTATCCTCTACGGCCTGCGCGACCAGCGCATTGACGGTACTACACACACATCAGATGCGGCATGAAATGCATTATACAGGACTCACCATGAGGGCGGTGAGGAAGGGCGAATCACCGCAGAACACCGAGGTACGCGCAGGAGCATTGATACCCAAAGCCAAGGTCCCTGGACCGCGGTCAACATCATGGACTTGGTGCATCGACAAGACATACCTGTCGATATCATCACGCGAACAAATCGAAGACGGAAGAGCCGTTCGATGAGTGACCTGTACGCCTTGTTCATGCCCGCATGATGCACGGCGATACCACGCTGAAGAGCTTTTATAGCCCACTCCGGCACAGACTGCCATCGTAGGTCCTTGATGTCTTCGTCCAGCTCGCTCTTCAGGTAAGCCGAATTACCTCCAGAGAACGAGAACTGCTCCAGGGGCGCATCGGGGTCGAACGAGCTCTCCCACGACGAGTCGGCAGCGCGCTGTGAAGGATCGGATGCCCCGCGTTCGTCTCCTTTCTTGAGTTTGACTTTCTCGAGTCGCAGCTGTGCCCGTTCGCGTTCCTTCGCACGCGCCTGCCACGCTTCCCAGTCCCGGACCCTCTGCACCCATACGGGGCTCGTCGCCTTCCATCGCTTTTCAGCGACTTCAAGCTGATCAAGCAGCGTCCGTGCCATGATCTCGCAGTGTTGACGGTCAAATGCGAAGAGAATCGCAGGCTGCGTGCGTTAGCATATCAGAAGTGGGCGATACGTGTCGACGTACAAGATCTCCAGCAACGTGCAGGTCTGCGACAAGGTTGATGAGGTTGGCGAGGAATTCAAGCGGGGATGGCGTAATGTTCAGATCACGGCTGGCCTCTGCATCACGTATCGCCGGATCCTTCAGGTGGGCAATAATTTTCTGCAGTGCCGATTCCGTCGGTATCACCAAGTGGTCGGCGAAGAGAGGTCGTATCGCGGTCAGCAGCTCCGACTCGTAGTCCAAGATGTCTTGCTGCCGGAGGAACTGCTGTTGTTGCTGGTTTGACGAGAAGTATTGCACCGGGTGCAGCCCCGGCAGCGCTGCCGCCACGCTCGATGGGAGGCTCGCCTTATTCTGGATCAGAGCATCGTACAAGCTGAGCGTATCACTAGCTTCAAGAGCGAAGTCTGGCGGGAGATCCGACGTGCCCCACCCAATCAAGGTCATAGGGTGAAGGAACCGAATCTTCTCGCTCGAGTAATAGTCGTCCAGGCCGTCGAACTCCTCTGGTGGCTGGCCGTCAAGAAGATAGAGCTGCTTGCGTAGGTGGGAGTACCGATGCTTGTGATGGACGAAGGTATGAGTGAACCCGTGAGCGTGCTGCACGGAGGCTAGCCATGCGTTGAACTCTTCTGGTCG
>KV426026.1:0-62557 GCA_001632375.1 Exidia glandulosa HHB12029 | reverse complement strand
GTTGCAAGAATTTCGGGGACGGTAACGAGGATTTGGCATGTCTGAGGGTCGTTGACGCGGTAGTCTCGACTGTGGATGGCCCAGAAATTCTCTGATATGTACGGTCAGGTTTTAGAAGACAGTGCGTTGAAGAGGACACTACGCACTGCCGTTACGGCTTTTGCGGAAACGTGCGTGCACGTCCGCCGCGATCTGATTGACGAGCGCCTTCGTAGGTGCAACGTAGACGAGAATGCCGTCGTCGGACTCGCGCAAGACCTTCTCCATCGCATAGAACGAAATGAACGTTTTACCGGCACTCGTAGGCGCTGAGGACGGACAGCGTTAACTATCGGTCCGCGCGCGACAACCTGAACATTAAAAGACTCACCAACGACCAGAATCGAATGATCCGCATCCAACGCGTCGAGAACTTTGCGCTGCCACGCATCAGGAGCGAATTGAACACGCTTGTCCGGTCTGCTGTCGAACATGCGGTCCATATACTCCCCAAACACGCGCAACTGCCACAACACGGGCTCTCCATCCGGCACGCGCATCCATTTGTGTACCGGCGACGCGCTCTTCGACGACTTGATGAGCTTCTCGAACTTGAACGACAGCGGCCGATCGGGAGTGTCGGACATCGAGACGGCAGCGTGCAGCGGTGGGAGATACGCTTGGAATCCGAGCGAAGTAAGAACCGAGTCCAAAGCGGCGAGAGTAGCCGTCGAATGCGCGGGCATCTTGTACGCTTCAAGTGCCTGGCGCATGACTTTGACGGCAAAGGAGTCGTGGACATCCAGACGATCAGGAGACGAATGCGAGATCCAGGTGACGATGTTGAGATGGATCTCGAAGAGGCGGAAGTCAAGAGCGCACACTGGATCGGCTTCGCGTCCGCTGATGCGCTTGTTGCTCGAGATGCTCTGCAGATATGTTTGGCGATCCCTGGACCGTAGCGAGTCGATATGTGCGAGCTGGTCACTCCACCACTTCTGCGAGTCCGATAAACGAACTGATGCCTTGTCCGCCTGAATCTTCTGAAGAAGCGCTTCTTTCTTCGTCGGCGGCTTGACCTTGCCCTTCGCCTTTGCGGCTGCTCGTGCAGCGTCACGAACTACCGCAGTGGACGGGCGAGACTGGATTGGAGATCCAGCGCGGGACATCACGGGCGACGTAGCCTTGGACGAGGCAACGCTGCCGAAAGACGAGGCACTCTCCGCGTTCTTCAGGGCTCGCGACGATGTCCCCACGCTTGCGATGATCTGCTGCTGAAGTCCCGTACTCGTCGCCCCCGAGAGCGACTCGGTGAACTTTTGGAAGCGAGACATGAACCGTTGCGCTCTCTTTAGCTCCTTCTGACGCTGCCACGCCGTCGACACCGGCTTGCTCTCGCCGCCTTGATGGCGCGGCAGGATGGAAAGCTGATTGTGCCAGTGATGAATGTCTCGGTACACGGTTCCAGTGTTGAAACGGACAAAGTCGTCCTTCGCCGCAGGCGCCATTTCGCCAGAGGCGTCGAAGTGCAAGTGTCCGATCTCGGCGTCGAATACAGCATTGTCGAAGGGAAGGAGAGCGCTCTCGGGACGAGTCGCAGGTGGTCGTGGTGCAGTCTCGGGGAGCGATAATTGCGCGAGGGCGGACCAGTCGAGGGAAGACACTGGACGTCCCGTCACTTCCCACATCGCCGACATCCGCTGAAGCACTGCAGTCCCAAGAGTGGAGCTCGCCGCATCCTTCCCTGCAGCAAATCGAAGCAGGCGAGTGAAAAGTCGCCCGTCGATATCCAATTGCGGCAGCGGGGTCTTGATGTCGAGGCAAATGTCGTTCAAAGCGGCGTATACGCGGGCAAGGATACCAGAGATGCGGTCATCTGCCGCCCGAGAATCTCGGGGAGCACCCCGAAGTTCGAGAGGCACGAAACCATCGAGAAGTACGCAATGCGCGAGGAAGAGGAAGACGAGAGTTTGCTGGAGCGCATCGCAAGGTACCGAACATGCAAGCTTCTCAAGCAGCATCCGTAGGAGCCCGTCGAGGTCGACTTGCCCATGAGCGGGAACAAGCGGGAATTCGAGGGACTCTAGTGTGTTGAGTCGAGATACCGCAGCCTCGGCATGGCGAACGGATTCCCAGACTGTCGCTGGCAAGTGCACATTAGGATCACGCTCCCGTTTCCCCTCAAACACAAACGCAAAGATCTACAAACCTTATGTCAGGTGCTTTATCTTGGTCAGGAGCTCGAACGAACCTTCAATTGTCGAAACTCGACATCCCGAAGAACAGACACCGTCATACCGCTGGAGAGCAGCTTAAAGACAAAGTGTCTTTGGGCGAGAATTGCGTCAGGGTCACCGCCCGATGCATGGCCGCCGTCGCTCGTCATGACGAACATAGGCTACGCGACGAAGCTTCAGCCTGCGTCTTGCATCCAGAACGAAGCCCTTACCTTCCTCTGCATGATGTAGAATTTCCATGCTGGATCCTCGAGGCTGGAGAACACGTGTACAGCAACGTGGTTGCGGAGGTTGTGCTGCAAGTGCCGAGCGAGAAGGGTTCGCGCCAGCGCAGCGGATGCTGTCCCGTGTTCGTCACTCCTGGCTCGCGTCAGATGGCCGTTGGCTGCGTGTGGGGTTAGACGGGACATGCGCGGTGATGTTGGAGTAGTTACATTCCCAGAATACGACGTCAAAGACAGCGCGACGGTCGAGAAAGTTCTTTAAGATCTTTTCGAGCGAGTGCAGAGCGTGCGCGAGCTGGAACGATGTATCTTCGACATGCATCAGTACTGAGAGTGCTATTACGCGCTCAGCGTACCATTTGTCTTCGCCAGACCTAGCAGCGGATCGTCCAGCACCCTCTGAACCAGCGCGTCGCCTGCAAACCAGGTTCAGTTCCACGCCGCTTCCTGAAGACCAGGGCCCGCACCATCAATGACAAACCGTTCCTCGCCGGCGTAGTCGCCGATGAGGTCCATCCAGCGTGCTCCGCGATTGCGTGGTGCCCACCAGAGCTCGTCGAACGCGTGAATCGCCTCAGACGTCGACAGAGTCGGTCCTAGACCAGCGCCAGACAGGTCCGCGTCTAAAGAGGTCTCGAAGTCGTCGAGATCCATGGTGCGCGACTAGACCAAGGTATTTTCGAGTTGGCTCTGCCCCTTTTTCGAAAAGGTAAGAGGTCAAGTTGCGGATTCAACCGGTGGCGCGTCACTCCGATGGCACCTGACCGGTGAGAACAAAATCTCCCATCTAGTATCTTGCAACCCATCTATAATCCTGCTGTACAATCTCGTCACCACGCACCGAGACCCAGCCCCGTACTAGCCCGCACCAAGACAATGCATCGATGCGTGCTGGCTGGCCACGTGCACGACCCTGCTACTCCTTCCCATGCGCCCAATTAGAGATGAGGACCCCGGAAATCGCAGACGTTGGGGGAAGGAGGAACGCAGGATCTGGATCATCCGCACCGCCGTGCACGATTTCCGACGGACGCGCCTCGCGACCTCGTGCGTTCGTTCCGCGAGGATGTTGCAGGACTGCCAGTACCTCGGCACGCGAGAACCACCGCGCCTCTATAGACTATCATTAAGACACTAGAGACGCAGCGTAAGGATGAAACATACCAGCGAGTTCGTCGTCAATGTCCGTTCGCGGGATTTGAGTCGCGTCTGCTGTCGCGCGACAACCGATCATGAGGTTGGAAGGATGCGGCTACGCAATGGTCAGCTTAGTACTAAAAAACACAGCCTGTATGGAGCGTACTGACCCATGGTTGTGTCGCGATTTCGCGAACCTGTAGAGCGCGCACACCAGCTTCCTCCCACAACTCCCGAGCGCCCGCATCCGCTGCGCTCTCCCCGGGCTCCATGAACCCAGCGATGAGCGAGTAATACGGGACAGAGTACTTCTTCTAATTGACACCGTTGAGCGTCATTATGAATCGATGACATGACGCACGTTTCGTCCAAGGAGGATCTGCTCGCCGTCTTGCGAAGTCGTCGCGACGATGACCACCGGATCCGTACGCGGAAACTCGGTGTTATGCAAGCCCTTCCTACGAAGAGCACGTAAGCTCGCGCCAGCGCCGAGGAGGCTGCACATACAATGTAGGGCAGGACTCGTGGCCTGTACGGTCCACCCAAGGCAATTGCGTAGAACAGCATCGGCGCCATCCACCCCAGATCGAATGCGACTTGTACCCGCAACTCGGACAGAACTTGTAAACATCAGACTTCATCCCTTGCCCAGCATGACAAGGAGCATACCTTCATGCGCGCATTCCAGTCTAGCATACTCCGTGCTACTGCAAACAGCGTTGTGTCCCACGCATCGAGCCGTGCACCGGCAGAACGAGCGTCTACGAATCTCCGTTGGGTGCCGTCAGGACGTTGAAGTAGCGCGTCGACATCAGAATCTGGTACGCCATCGAGAGCAATTGCAAAGAACGGGGTACCGGGAAGGTCGGCAGCTGTCTGCGGATGCTTGTACTCTGTCACCGCGTTATCGGGTTCACGCCAGCCAAGGAATACGACAGCTGGTCCACGAAGACGCGATGCTGCAAGGGGCTTGGTGCCCGTAGGACCAACTTCGCCGTCGTTCTGCGTCTGGCCGAAGACTGGTGATGGCCCAATGAGGTGCGCAAGGTCGGTAGTAGGAAGTTTGACGAGCGCGTGAGTTTCTGAATCTACGAGCGGCTGGCCAGCACGGAAGAGTACCCAGCGCGCGTCAGAGCTTAGCGCCGCAGAGTTCAGGAATGTGCTCGAGGGTCGAAGCCAGGAGAGGCGGTTGAGTGTCATGGTCCAGTGCAAGATGCGTAAGCGGAGCCGCAATACGCGTTGTGACGTTCTCGAGACTTCTGACGGAATCGGCGACCGACGATTATAAAATATGGAATGCATCTAGAGTACAAGGCTGGAATTCTGCTGGTGTTGAACGTGTTAGTTACTGCTGCAGAAGCGAGGATCAGAGTACGCACGATATTACGGGCTCCGAGTAGGGTTATAGTATGGGCTGAGAGCTGCCTTATTCCTGGCTGCTAAGAGCAGTATCGTCATGAGCAACGCTGGGATCTTCAGGAGCTGCAGTTTCGGTCGGCTCGGCAGGAGCTGGCAAAGCCAGAACGCGGTCGACTTGACTTAGAAGACTCGCAAGTCGTTCCCGAGCAGAAGCAAGGTCCTGACGTGCCGTGGACAAGCCCGGGCTGGGCATAGACTCGACGACGCTGAGCATTGCGGTGATGTACTCGACGTCGGGCTCGATCTCCTTAAACTGTGACGTCGAGTGCAAGATAGCGTGATTATCGCTCGACTGGTCCATGTCAGAGCCCTATGAGGCATACAGAGCTGCGCTGGACTCACCGGGGTCGCTTCAAATACGCTATCTTGACCAGCAGCCTTACGTTCCAAGTGCGTCCGAATTCGCTCGATTGCGTGACGGCGAGCACCAACATTGATCATATTTGCCTTTTTGCGGCGCTGTGCCTCTGACAAGCGGGGCATCCCATGAAATGGTCAAGGGGAAGAGAGCGAGTTGCGGAGTTGAACTCGTGCAATCTCCGTCCTTCGTGGTGAACACTGAACGCGTCAGGCTCCGACCATTGCCCCTTGCCCTCTTACCACCAATACGCCGTCTACCACGCGCCCAAGATGCGCGACATGCCCGCAAGATGCCAGTACCGTCGCCCAGTCGTCGTGCTCGTTGTCCAGCTCGACGTCAACGTCTGATACAGCGCGCCTGCCCGCTTGCCGGTTAAAAGGCGCGCTGTATAGTGCTCTGCTTACAAGGAGACTACAACGTTTGTTGCGCGCACATCGCACAGGACCTGCGCCACAGTCCTGCGTCGCCGGACTTCTGCGCGCTGTTCGGTTTCTCTACGTCAGGCCCAGCGAGCTCAAGCTTGAGCCGGCGACGAAACCGAGACGCGGCTCCTTGAGCCACAGTCTGCGTGTCGTATCGCAAGCGCGCGTCAGCGAGGGTACGGCGCCCCCAACGAGAATCCAGGCGAGTTGCATGCCCTCTGTGGCTCGATTTGTACGGCCAAGATGTGTCTGACGTCGTATTCTAGCACGAGCACCGTTTCTGCCCCATCCAGAGCGGGCTTCGCCCAGTCCCTTCGCTGGAACACTTTCTGGCACGCAAGACATGTTGAATTCGACGTCTTGCTGACCTTGCCCACAAGAGGCGCTTGTGCCCGTATTATGCTCATCGCCGATGCTGATATTTACTTCTTGCTTATCTACCAATAATTAAGGACAGTACTCAAGAGGGCTCCTGCTGGCTGGTCGTCCCGCCCGGCCACGAGGACATGAGCATCGGTGCGTCGCGTAGTACGCGCACTGCCTATACAGCTTCGCCCGATGGCTCAAATGTTTATCAGGAGACTGGATCAAGTTCAGTGCGCGTAACGTTCGTCGTTGTCGCTATACACATTGGATAACATGAACTGGAACAGGTGACTACCTCGACTGTTACACGAGGAACTCACCTTCTCTCGCAGGCTCTGCTCGGACTGCTCCATCAGAATGTCGATTCATCTTCTAACCCAATCCAACTCAACCCTCATGACCCTCCATTTTCTGGCGCAATGCAATAGTTTCTTTCGCTGCTCGCGTCTGGCCGGTGGACAAGCCTGGCCCTTCGTCGCGCGAATGCTGGTTCATTCTCGCTACTCCGGAGGCTTACGGGCTTGAGGTCTGCGTCTCCGTGGTACTACAACGAGTATAGTACTGTCGGGAACCTCGGCAGGACGCCCGTCCATCCATCCCCGCCCTACTGCCAGAATCATTCTACGGCCTTGAGAACTGCTGTTGAACCTTGGTAACATTAATATTTCGCTCTTCTGAGTACTGGACTCCGTTCCTGCGTCTTCCTACCAGGATTGTCCGGCTGTCCGGAAGTGGCATAGTTTCCGTGTTTGGGTCCGCGGCGCTTCGTCTTCCCTGCCGACGTCATGCATGTCATGGTGCGAAGTTGGAGCGTTGCACACGGCGCGCTCCACTCATGGTGTGGGATTTGACCCTGGCCTCAAAACGACGCTGCGCCATCCTCCTAGACTCTTACACTCACGATCATGACCCACTCACGACTACGACAACTTTCTCTTTTCCTCGCCGTCGCCCACGGCTACAAATTCTCGCTCACCGCGTCGCCGACGCAGTGCGGCAACCTCACCGCGACCTGGGACGGCGGCAAGGCACCATACGAACTGCTGCTTGTGCCCGTCGGACATGTCAGCCCAGAAATCCGCACGATCGTCGACCAGAAAGTCACCGGCGGATCGTCTGCCTCGGTCGCGCCGCTCAAGTTTCCTAAAGGCTCGCAGTTCGTCGCTGTGCTGAGCGACGCGGACGGCGTGGGCGCAGGTGGCACCTCGGACATTCTCACGGTCGGCGACGGTCCCTCTGACTGTCTTACCGGTCCCGTCCAGGCGAAATGGGTGCTCTACATGGACAACCCCACGCCCGGCCAGTGCGCATCGACTGGCGTCAGCTGGGACTCGTCCGCGCAGGGCCCCGTTTCACTCTGGGGTATCGTGCCCGCTGGGCAATCGTTCGACTTGAACCCGCCCAGCAGCGGGACGAGCTTCGACTGGACGCCCGGCGTCAAGGAGGGCACCAAGCTGATGATCGTTGCCGGCGACTCGAACGGACGCGGTACGGGCGGTTCGTCCGATCTGTTCTCTGTCACTGGAGATGGAGGCGGAAGCTGCATCAACAACAACTCGCCAGGGCCGACAGGGAACCCTGTCGCGGGCCAAGTAGCTGCCGCCAGCCCGACGTCAGACTCGAGCAATGCCGCCAACTCGGACTCGCCGTCGTCGACGAACGTCTCGAACAATCCCAGTGGGACGTCAGTATCTGGCACCGGGAATCACAACAGCGACACAGACAGCAACTCTGGGGACAACTCCAACGACGCGTCGGACCCTTCTTCGTCTTCGAGCACTGGAGGCGACGCATCGCAACAAGCCGACCCATCTAACAGCTCGTCCAAGCACCACGTCCCTATTGTCGCCATCGTCCTGCCGATCCTCGTCGTCGTTCTGCTCCTCCTCCTCGGCCTGTTCTTCTGCCTCCGTTCCCGCCGTCGCAGCACGCGAGCCAGCGCGCAATCCTCCTTCGACAACATGCGCGGCCGCGGTGACCTCCTCGCCTCGCATCCACCGTCCATCGCTGGTTCGGCAGGCGTCGACTCGGTCTTAACGCGTGCACCGCACGAGAACGTTCCCCGCATATACGAGACGGAGCCGTTCGTCATGCGGCCTCGGGGCGGCGGCGGCGCGGACCTCCAGCGCACGCATTCCGGTGGCGGTTACTCCGCGGACGTCTCGGATGCCGCGAGCACGCGCGAGAGCATGCGCGGTCTTCTCGCCGTCAGCCCGCTCGCTACGCCCACGGACGAGAAGGCGGCATACCTGTCTGGCGGGTTCCTCCATCCTGCGAGCCAGAACCCGTTCGCATCGCCTCTTGACGCGACAGCGCCGTCTCCCGCGCCGTCGCACTCGCCGCCGTCGTTCCACACCGTCGCGACACGCGGACACTCGCCGCGTCCTGATCTCGGCCGTCGCATGAGCGACCGCGCACCGATCCAGCGTACAGGAACGTTGTACGCGGTCTCGCCCAGCGGCGTCGGCATGAGCACCTCTACGCTCGGGACGCTCAACGAAGGCGACATTCCGCCGACGTACGATTCGTGGACGAAGCACGCCGGCTTTGACGCCGGTCATCTTGCCGGCCAGCAAGGCTACAACTTCAACGCGTCCGGAAGCGAGAAGGGCCCCGCGAGCTCGAGCGGCCACTAAGTTAGACGACTTGTCAATCGGAAACCCTACCATCCATCGGTCATTCTTCCAATACGGAATTTAAGTACTGTATATACCTTTTCTTTGGTAGCGCGCCCATACCTCATACAAGACTCGGCGCCGCTGGACTGTAATCTCCCCCTGTACGACTAGCCACGAACTTTACGAAAAAATTTGTAGCGTAGGCAATTATTCAATTGACAAGTGGAATAACTCCTTCGAGTCACCAGTGCCTTGTCTGCGCGGCTTCGGTCCTGGTATACTATTTGCTAATACGAACAAGACCTGGGTCCGAACTGCGTTGTTTAATTCAACACCTGAAACGCAAGAAAGTCTCATGGGCGAGGTGTTGATGGTCTGTAACGGTGTATTGAAAGAATCGATCGTCAAACAGTGCAATGAGGCAACGTGAAGGTTGCTCGATTCAACGCGGCCTCGATGGTTGTTCCATCGTCGAGCTCTGCTACGGCAGTTGCTCCAGAACCAATGGGCACATCGGACACCCTCCAGATGCTGTATGCTCCCATTGCCAGGGGCGTGGTAGAGGCGTCGGTTGTCTGAACACTCGGCCCGCCAGTGTGGTCAGTGACGTCCTGTTCGACGGAAACACGCTTGGGAGTGCGATCTTTACGGATCTGCAGTCCGGGTCCTCAGCACTGGCAGGATCGGTGTGCAGGGAGAAGTAGACGTACAGCGATGTCGTACCGCGCAACACCGTCCCCGGTCTCGTCGAGTACGAGGCAGGATGATGCGGAGAACATGATCGAATCATCCACGACGTAGCCCTTGCCGGCTTGGTCCTCCAAGCGACCATCGATCAGGAAGCTCATGCTCACAGCTGAGGAAACCGTGAGATTGAACGAGTACCACGACGACGAGTAGCGCTCGGCTGTAGAAGTGCCGACCATGTCGGAAGTGTGAACCGTTGAAGCACTATCTTCGTGTCCCGCGGCGTCCTTTACAAGAATCGTGACGTTCGTCGGCGCCGCATTCCATACCTGTCGAGTCTAAGCACTACAGAAGGGGAGATCATCAGACGTCGGACTGCACGTACACGAAGTTCCCCATTGAGCTGAAGGACCCCTTCCGAAATGTCGTTCAAGGCGACATTGTGAGGCTTGAAGGGCTTCGGGTCCAGGACTTCTGTGAGCTGCACACTATTGGGCACCGTATCGATCATTCGAGTGAAGAGGTCGCGGCATGTGCTGAAGAAGAGGTCTGGCGACTCTGCAAATCTGGAAACGATGTGACACAGACATGGCGACAGATACCAGCACTGAGACATACGCCTGCATGGTGACATTCGCATCACTCTGGAAAATGCGCTTGTCCGAGTTGAAAGTGTCATTGGTACCAACGACGAGCGGGTTGCCAGTCGTACCAGCAACGTACTCAGTCGCACTGGATTGGATGTATGATTAGTCAATGTGACAGCACGTTTATACGGGAGATGTTAAAGAGCGCCTTACACCTTATTGTCGAAGGTAAAAAATGTCGAGTCGAAGTGGGTGGAGCTTTCGGTGTTGTTCGGATCGTTGAGCTCAGGCACGACGTCGGGGAAGAATTTGCTCTGTACGCCTCCAAAGGAATGGCTAAGCAGTAGCCGATGAGCGAGCGAGCGAGCGACAGACAAGACCGGTGAGAGTCCTACCCGCAAGCGACGAGGCCGATCATCTCCTCTTGTGTGAAGCCTTGCTTCCGGAAGGATTCGATGTGCGTTGCAAGAGGCTGGTCAGGTTGTGGAACTCCCGAAGGGCCTGGCTCAGGAGCGTCGACACGCCCGCCTCGGAACGGGATCTCAGGACCTGCACTGGGCGTACGATGAGCAAATTCGCCGCGCCCACTCGCAGAACGTACACACCAATTCTCTACCGACACGACCATTGCAGCGGCGAGCGCATCGGCCACTGAAGGAACGATTACAAGACTGATCAAGGCCTCAGAATGTTTCGTGCTCACGAGAAACATAGCGATTCACTGTGGAGCCGAGGTGTACGATGGCGAGATCGAAGCTATTGCCTGCGTTCTGAAGCCGGTTAAGCTGCTGTTCGACATGGTGGACGTGACATACCTCAGGACGATGCAGTTCCTCGTCAAACCTGATACTCGCGTCGAGACCACCAGTACCATCGTCCGAGTTATGAGTGGCCATGTCGTGGTACGCCTGCCGCAGTGATTCAGCGAGTTGCCCCGCGGAACGTGTACGCAGCGTACAGTACGTATCCAGTCCGCCGCGTTGGCACGTCCACTCTTCAAGCCGTTGAGCCACACATTACACGGCGTCACAAGACCAGCGATGGCGCCTCCGTTGTGGCCCTTCTGGTCCCACCGTGCGTGGTCCAGTACGGACAGCTTGACGTCTGGCCAATCCCAAGCAGTGACTGTAGAGAACAGGAGGGTAAGGACACCTGTAACCAAGACGTGCATGGTGGAACGACAAGGAGGGCTGCGACGGAGCAAAGGGTAGGAGACGCCTAGTAGGCAGAGGAGGGACGGCAAGGGGGTGACAGATCTGCCGCATGCCGTCCTTTTATACCTCGCAAGAGCTCGGACGAGTTGGGGTTCATCAAGCTGGCAGCGGATCTGTCAGTGAGTGGCGGAGACGGGCAAGCCAGCTCTGTGCTTGAACTGAACCTACTGAATGTGCGACCCAAGCGCATGCGTCCCATCTAGGCCTTCGTTTACGCACAGTAACTTTAAGTCATCCACGCTGTGTCATTGCCAACGAATCCCAGAACTCGAGAGAGCGTGCACCGTAATTGTTGCTGTCTGCGAGTCCCAGGTCCAGGTCCAGGGTATAGTGCGCGTGCAGCTAAGACGGGAAGGATTACTATCTGACCAGCGTATGACTCTTCGCCTATTAGAATGGCCCGCGAAGGCGCGTGGAAGCCCAGAAGGAAGGGTCTTCTCTCGGCAGGTCAGGAATGCAGTCAACGGAATCACACTGCTGACAAAAGCTACGGATCTAGCCGTGAGAAAATCCCGTTGGTCAGTACAAATGTATGCATTGGATAGTGATTTTCGACCGCCGCGGAGGCGTAACTGGGTTCCGTATACAACTTTTGTCAGGCTAGGTCCGACGAAGCGACGCGCGCGCGTTGTCTACCGCCCAATATTTACACCAGTCAAACCCATAGTAAGGATCTTCAACGCCTAAAGAGTCCAGCAATATACTATCACAAGAAAGATATACAAAAGCAGAATCACTCATCGTCGCTCTCGTAGCCGGTCCACCCTGCCTTCCGCAGATGAACCTCAAACGGCGAAACAACAGATCCCGTTTGCGCAGGAGGAACTGCCGGGCCTTTCCACTGGTCGAGCACGAACTGAACGAGAAGCGGGTTGACACTAAGAGTCCGATGAGGAGTCGCAGAGAGGTCCACCGTAGGGCGACGTACGTGGTGAAGTGCGTTACGCTGCCGAAATGCGGAGCACCGTCGACGTCTTGTATCGTTGTGTTGACACCCGACTCCTTGAGCTGGTTCGCGAACTTCATAAGGTATTGCGGCGAGTACGCGATATCGTCAAGGCAGTGTACAAGGAAGACAGGGATGTTGCGCAGCTTCGTGAGCTGGTCGTTCGTGTAGCCCTTGCGCTCGGTGAAGAACTTGACGGTGATGGTCTCGAAGTCGTCGAGCTTCTTAGGCCCCCAGTTGTTCAATGCCTGCGGGACGATGATCTCCACCATCCTGAGAGACACGTGAGCATAAACCTCGGTCGCAGTATATGAAGTACGTGCGTACGCGTTGACAAGCGAAGACGGTTTCGAGTTGAAACCGAGCTGCAGCGCGCCGAAGACAGAGTCGCTGCGAAGAGGATCAGCTACTCAGTTATCTGCTTAGGGACGCCGAGTACCTGATGGCCTCCTGATCCACGTTCTTTCCTTTGAAAGCTTCGCACCAGGTATCGTGAATTTGTCGCCTGCCTTCCGCTACGTCCTCGGGCTATGGGGATGTCAGCTCGAGTACAATTCTCGAAGCAACTCTCACCTCTTCGGAACCAAGGGGCGATACGAGGAACAACCCTTTCACTTTCTCCGGGTATGATAACGCGAGCTGGATGCCGATGATAGTCCCCATCGACAGTCCGAAGATAATACAAGGAGGGAGCTTGTTAGCGTCCTGGGAAGCGATCAGGACGGCAACGAGTTAGGGGGAAGAGGCACATACCATGAAAGCTACGACGTCCGCGGCAGCGTCCTTCTGACCATACTTGGCGGGGACCTTGCCCTCAGTAAGGCCGTGGGAAAGGAGGTCCGTGCTGACGAGGTTGAAGCGGCGAACGTTCGCATCTCCGAATTGCGCTTTCGTGTGGGAGTCAGAATGATCCGGTCTGAGCAGATACATGCGGGACTTACGCTGGAATATCTTCATGGCTATGTAGACCGGGTGTAGGAAGAGGACTGTCGGCAAGCTGGGGTCGACAGCGGCGGCATCGTTGTCCGTCGGCGTCGCTATGCAGTAGTTGAACTTGACAGTGCCATGAGACGTCTTCGCCTTTACTGTGCGCGTCATATCGTGGTGGTCGTACAGGTGAGAGGGAGGGATGGTATTAGGGATCTGCGAACCGCACCACCGTTTTGTATCAGTGCACGACGAAAAGGGGCGAAACTCCCACACGTGCGCAGTGCCCTGGCAGTATAAACGAATAGACGAGATGCAACTAAGAGTCCAAGAAGGCGCCCTGATGCATGCAGTCGATCGGAATATTCGGGGTTAAGCCCATCTAGGCAAAAGGATGATGCCCACAAGCTCAGTGACCCTGACGACCATACGCCGTGAGCGTGCCGCTGAACGACGTAAGTCTTCACACGGGACTCATGCCGCGACGCACAGAGCGGCGAGGATGGCGAGAATAGAGAACTCTCGAAAAGAATTCCGCGGTGGTTGTTGAGGCAACGGACGCGATCGGTCCTAACGGTGTAGTCCCAGCGCCGTGGCTGGACAGGTAAGCCAGGCCCGAGGATCCACAGGCACGGCCCAAGCAAGCGCTCAGCGCTCAGCCGTACGGTCTGTACAATGGCGGCCCTTTAGCTCTGGGTATGCTTCGCGCTCCGGCTCCTACCAAGACCTGCCAGGACGCTCCCAGTTGAACTTCAGCGCGTCCGCCCGTTTGCGTAACCAGTGCGCGCGCGGCCCATTCACGCCGTCCATCGTAACGATGAGGTCAGGCGCTATACAATGTCCGAACAGCGGGACTTGAAATCATACGTAAATGCAAACTCGTGCAATTCTTCGGGTCTAGAGTAACTGCAGAACACAAATAGAGCTATAGTCTAACTTCTACCCTTGGCGACGTCGACATCCTGTCATGGCGACACACATGGGTATTCGGGCGACGCAATTCACCAGGCCATTTTCGCAATAATAGACTGCGTGGTGTTAGCCGCTACGACATGAGATATGGACGTCAGCTGACCTTAGGGTACGTCCGCACCAGGAGCTTCCTCGTCTCGTCCATGAGCAGCAGGCCGGTCGCGATGCCGAACGGGATACCCCAGAACATGCCAGGGATGGGATGGGTCCCGAAGACGCGCTGGATACCTCCTCCGTAGAGGTTGATCACAGCGAGAAGCATGGTTCCAATCATACCGGCAGGCACTGCGAGGTTGCGGCGAGGTCTGCGCAGAACGGAGAGATTTAGCGTGTAGAGCATTAACTGATGAGGCGACAACCCACCCCCATAGCGGGTTCGACTGCAGAATTGAGACGCGGCGGTTGCGGACGGAGAGAAGACCGCCGTATTGCATGAATACCATCGTCACATAGCTTCGGCAAGCATTAGATGATGAGGTGACGCAGGGAAGCAGCCAACACACTAGATGCACTGGCCCGTGTTGACGAGGACGGCGAGTTCATCAGCAGTCCGCCCCTTGTAACCGTCTGTCCATTTGTCGAAGGCGAGGATGAGGTCTTTGAAGCCGATGCCGTTCATCTGACGCCGCAGTGAGCCTAGTGCAAGTGATGTCGGACAGTCGACTGACCTGGAACCAGAGGAACCACATCCCCATCGCACTCGGCCACATCATTAGACCCATGAAAAGGTAGACGAAGACGAAGAAGCGCCAATCAGTCAGCCGATCCTTGCGCGCGTTCCGCGGCGGTCGCAGCATGAGGTCTATAGCCCATGCGGCGCCTCAGTACGCTTCCCGGGCTGTGTGCTCGCTGCTCACCCGACTCCGGCTTCTCGGCCATGAGAGTGACGCTGCAAGACATTTTAACGGTTAGCGTGAGAAATCTACGTGAGTGTAGACGTGCCTCATTACGACGTCGTTGGCGATGGAGAAAAACACTAGAAAGCGGTCAGAATGTGACCACCGATGCTGAGAATTGTCGACCTTGGAGGTAGGAACTCAGAGGAATTTGCATGCCGAGGAAGACGTTGCTCAACCTGTGGAAAGAATAAGCTAGGTTTCCACGCGAATGATACACATACACAGCCATGAACTCCGTGTATGTACCCGCCGGGAGTAGGTATATGATGACCTTCTTGAGGTTGTCGAAGACAAGCCTACCATTCTCGATGGCCACGGGAATAGAAGCAAAATCTGGTAAGATTATTAGACCCGCTGGTCTTCTCCCCTCGCGACGCGCCACTCACCGTTGTTGAGCAAAATCATGGCCGCAGCATCCTTGGCCACGTCGCTTCCAGCACCCATGGCTACGCCTATGTCGGCTGCCTGAAGCGCAGGGGCATCGTTGACACCATCACCTAACCTCGACTCAGACTTTGAAGGCTCGCTTGAATGAGATAAAGCGGCGTACCTGTCACCGCAACAGTATTGTCATCGCGGCTCTTGATCTCCTCGACGATTCTCAGTTTGTGCTCAGGGGTGGTGCTGTAGGTACACGATGAGCACGAAGATTGCGAACGTGCAGCGGAACGTACCGAGCAAAGACGATCTCGCGGTACAAACCAACGATGATGTCCCATTCCAGGGGCGACAAAGCGTCGACTTCAGAACCTTGTACGGCAAGGGACCAGATGTTGCTATCCGGGAACTTTGAATCCGGCGCAGCCGATCCCAACTCCTTGTCGGCGAGGTTGCGAACATCCGCAACCGTGTCGACGCGCTCGTTCGTGATGATGCCAACCTGAGCAACCACATTCAGTGAGTTGTACTCCGCATTTCACTGTATCTACCTTTCGAGCTATGCCAATAGCGGTAGCCATGTAGTCTCCGGTGACCATGAAAACCTTGACGTGCGCCTTCCGCATGACGTCCACGGCACCTGCCCAACATGCTGTTCAAACTGGAGCTGCGAGCGCGAGAACCAGTAGACCCACCCTTTACATCTGGACGCGGCGGATCGCGTAGGCCGACGAGGCCGACCAAGGTCAAGTCTTCAAAGCCGTGATGTATGAGCTGTTCCTCGAGCGTGTTGGTCGAGGCAAAGTCCATCTTGACACCGACGAGGGAACGGCGACAAAGCGCCAAAACGCGGAGACCTTCACCGGCCCAGCGGTCCTGGACGCCCTTGAAATACGCCAGGTTGAAGGGAACAATCTTCCCCGTGGATGAGAGTGCCGTGGTACAGGCCTCGAAGAGACGATCTGGCGCGCCCTTGACGAGCATTAGGCGGTCAGTCGGTTTGGTCAAGGGGTGGATGACGCTGAGCATCCACTTGTTGCGCGAGTTGAAAGGGATCTCGAAGTTAATCGCATGACCGGCGACGAGTTCACGAGCGTCTGGCAAGCCCTCAGCAAAGCGTAGAATGGCCGTGTCGGTAGCGTCGCCGATGATCTGGCGGTCTGCGAGTTCCGTGTCATCCGAACCGTTGAAGCGCGCGCCGTTGCATAGTCTAGCGACCATCTGCACGTCCGAGAGTCCCGTTGGCCCGATGGATTTCTCAGTCTTCTCGTCGTCTTCACCATGGGTCGGTGACAAATCCAGTTCCCTGTCAGAGAAAGCGACATCCTGCACGGCCTTCGCTAGCGTTAGAGTGCAGAGCGACGCGTCGATTATAGCACTAACCATTCTTCCCTCGGTAAGGGTGCCGGTCTTGTCTGAGCACAGGACAGACATGCAGCCAAGCGTCTGCGGCAAGACGTCAGAACGACACATTCTGATGATTCAAGGGCGTACTTCAATTGTCGCCAGGTTCTTGACGAGGACTTGTCTCTTTGCCATGCGTTTCGCTACGATTGTCAACGACAATGCGACACAGACCGGTAAGCCCTGTTCCGTATCAGCACACGCGAAGTTCCAATATGCAGCAGTGGTACACACCTGAGGTACGAATGCGGTCAAGCAGCCAATCGAGTTTATGATAGCGCCGCTGGCCGTAGAGAAGCCGGGGTGATCAATGCGAGTCCAAGCAGCCCAGGTGATCATCGACAGTGCGAAGAGACCGAGCGCTAGCCCCGAGACAATCTTCGTGAAGAACCAGACCTCGCGCTGGATGGTTGTCATCTTGAACTTCGTATTGGCAGACATCAAGACCAAGCGTCCCATGACGCTGGCAACAAGGATCATCAGCAGATGTGTCGGAGCGTCGCTAGTCATCGCACTTACCTGTTGTCTCCGATCTGGAAGACGATACCGGTGCAAGATCCCTGGACGGCACTATGAGAAGACGACCTCCATCCCGTGAAGCAGCTCACCGAAACAAGGAAGGTCGACATAAGCGCGAGGTTCTTCGTCTCCAGTGGGTTCTCCGATGAGGGGTCGATGGTTGCAGGGACGGGATCACTATGCGTCATTGGGTCAGCCTGAGAGCGTAGGGTCGGGCACTATGTGCGAACCTTTCTCCAGTCAAGAGCGACCTGTCGAACTTGCAGTCGGAGGAGACCTTGATGAGGCGCATGTCTGCCGGGCACCGCTGGCCAAGCGTCAGCTCCACGAGGTCGCCAACAACGATGTCGTCCGCTGGGATCGTCTCGCGCTGCAGGTCGCGGATGACCACCGCGTCAGAGGCGACCAGGCTCTTGATCGAATTCATGATGCGACTGGCATTCCAGTCCACAAGCGCGTAAAAAGTCGAGGAGATGACGATGACGAGCAGCTGCAGCACATCGTTAGCGTACGGCAAGACGCGCGAATACACGACGGACAAGGAGAACCGCAACTCCAAGGTTGAATACTGCGGGGTTGTCGCCACCGAGAGGCTTGTACGATAACTATTGCACAAGCGGGTCAATCGCGGTATTACTCAGACAAGGAACAACGCGCACAATTGTGACCTGTCAGTCGATGTCGTGAGCAGATATATCAGTGAGTCCGCGCAATAATCTCACGACGAAGGCGATCCACATGAGGAAGTTGAACCTTGACATTGTCAGTAACACTGCAGAGTAAACAAAGACGGGCGACAGGTCTCACCCTCCGAATACGTAGTTGAGAGCTTTCTTCCAGTACTGCGTAGGCGGCGGCGTGATCTTGTTCTTGCCCTCGCTGGCCTTTCTAGCGACTGTCGCAGGGTCCAGTCCGCGCTCGGGGTGGGTGGAGAAACTGAGACCGGACAGTGAGCGCCGGCGCCCGCGAGAACTAGCAGAGCAAATTACCGGGTAAAGACGTCCTCTGGCGTGAGGAGATGGACGTTCATCTCGCGAAGAGCAGCAGCCGGGTCTGGCTTCTTCGCATCTTCAGTAGTCTTCGACGTCGTCCCGGGCTCGTCAAGTCTGAGCGACATCGTCCGATATCTAAACGCAGACACATAAGGACGACAGTGGGAGCCCTGGTGGGACGACGAGCCTGATCTGTAGGTCTGCATTGCGGCCGGGAGAAAGGCTGCGACTGCGGCCTGCGTCGAGGGACGGCATTGCGGGGGGAGACACAAGAGACAGGCAGGCCAATTTCTGGCGCTGGGAGACCCTCTTTATTTGACGGGTACACGGTCACAGAGCGTCACAGAGCTGTGCCAGGCGTGTCGGACCGGAAGCGCAAATTCTTCGCGATCTACCGCAACAGCTGAAAACATTGCTCACATGCCACCAGCGCTACGGTCCTTATCTTCCACACGCTCCGGAAGCGTAAACCGAGGAGAGGCAAGGTACAGTCGGTGTAGGTCTGACGCGGAGCCGACGCACTGTAAGCAGCCTTCCACGCAGATCCGCCCAAATTCCTGACTCTTCCCGCGTCGGCCTGCGACGTCTATAGTCCACAAGAAGAGAACAAGCCACAGGAGTGTGCATCCAGAGATCATCTAGGGCCACTCTGGCACAACTCCACCGACGCCAATTGTTGCCCAGTGTTATTGAGCGGAGGAAAAATGACGCATGATGTACCCAAGCGAGAACGCCGTCGGGCCCAGGTTCCACGAATAGATCCACCGGAGTACAATCCCGCCGTTGTCAGGAGCTGCGCGCAACAATCAGGCGTCCAGAAGGTGTCCTGAACTGTTGGACGGACCGACCCCCGTCTCAGCAGCCACACCGCAAACAGGTAGAGCCGATGTCCCTCCAGTCTCGAGGCACGCAATCAGACCGCAAATGGGCCGCAATAACAGCCCAAGCACAAGGTCCGGACAGCGTCACATCACAGCAGACACGTGGAATCGACAGATACGAGCAGGGAGTACGCAAGAGCTGCAAGCAGATGCTGGACCCACAGAGGCGTAGCACGTACAGCAGGGCCTGCAGCATACTTCTTCATACGCAAGATGAAATGAGAGCTTGCCAATGCGCTGAGAGATGGTCGTCTGTCTCGCGCTCACTGGGCGATCAGAGTCGTCAGCGGGAAAGGTCACAACTCTCCCGTTACCCAGCCTTAACCTCCCTATCAACGCAGCATGAAGAATGCTGTATCGACAAGCAGTAAAGGGTACAGCATCCCAGAGTAATTTTCGTAGTTGTGAATGAGAGGCGCGGTTCGCTTGCAGGTCGGCGGGTTGTGCAGGCTGATCTCACGCAGTCGAGGCGTTTACAATGCTCATAATGAGCACGTACAACGCCTCGGCAGCGGTGGGAGTATATGCCAAGTGTGCTGAGGCCATCGTCGAGGTGCAGGACGAGCGGGTGACGGAGGGTGCGATGGGAGCGATGTGGGAGGAGCCAAGTGTCGGACCCGGCCCGCCCCGCTCCTGATGGGAGCCAATCTGTGGCACTTGAAACTCAAAATGCAAGCGAACGGAGGAGCATCAATTACGCGTGATCAACGCTGCACCTACTAAACAGTTGGAGGGAGGGAAAGACAGGGGAGGGATAGCAACGAGCGGAAAACTATTTAGACCGGGCACAAGAATTTGAAACCTCCAGCCTGAGGACGATAGCCAACAGCACAACACGACAACTACAGATAGTACATTCCATACACAGAGGCCTTCAGCCCGGCGGGGCGTCTGCGAAGAAGAAATCGCACGTTGGGGGTGGCAAGCCAGGGTCGAGCGCGGATGGGATGTCGACCTTCTCGCCAGACAGAGCTGCATCGCTGTCAGTGCCTGCGCCAGCGGTACGAGAGGACGAGACACGCACAGAGAAGTTTGACCTTCAGTCCTATCTCGGTCAGCGCGTTCACGAACGCGGCGGTTTCTTGCGTGGCGACGTGGCCGCCGTCCTTTCTCAGCATGTTCAGTCCGTCGGTCCAGTCCGCCCATGTGTCGTGGTCCAGCGAGATCTGGTCCGCGAGAGACTCCTCGCGCGTGGAGATGAGGGAGAAGCTCGTGTCGAGCGCCTTGGGCATCGCCGACGGCGGGAGATCAATGCTCTCCCTCATCAGGGTCGGCGGCGCGAAGCAGGTCCCCACCGCGACTTCGCCAATCTGCGCAATCTCGATACGCTCGGGAAGGTCTTCCAGGCCATTCTTGACGGAAAACTTGACAGCGCTGTCCACATAGTGAAGATACTTGAGACTATTATCCTGCAGCAGCGTCAGTTGGAACACCTGAAAGGTCAAGTTCGGACCCACCAAACGCATGAAGCGCCATGGACGGGCAGGGCGCTTGAGAGCCTCCCGCGGCACCGGCGTGTTGAGCGGGATACCATTGATGAACCAAGCGCCCTGCATAAGACACTGGATGCGCTGCTGCCGTACGAACTGGTACGACTCCTTGTACAGCTTTTCGCGCAGGTTGCTGTAGGGACCCACGTCAGCTGCCGGTCAATCGCATCCTAGTGAGGCAACACTAACCGAACAGGGGCCTTGCTCATGATCTCGTCGTCTTTTTCGAGCTCCTTCATCTGCCGGTCGCGCACCGCCCGGTAGTCGCTCTCTTGGAACGCGCGCTCGACCTCGTGCCACTGCCGCTCGTTCTCCTGTCGCAGCGCAACCTTGACTCTAAAAGGAAAAGTGAGCCACCAGGGTACCGAGATTGACTATCTGGCTTACTGGCTGCGAAGGAGCGTGACGACGCGTGGGAAGTCAGTGACCGTCGCGCTGCTTTCGTTCCACATTCTACGGGAAGGCTTCATGTCAATAGTCGTGAGTGCAAGACGGCATCTTGACAAACCTGAGGAAGAAGCGCAGCGCCAGGATGTGGACCTTGGAGAAGTTCAAGAAGAACGGTTGGAACGTCGTAGACGTAGAGTCTACCAAAGTGGATCAGCGGGAGCACTCGTACGAAAGAGCTAGGGGCAAGAGACGCACAACCCAGGCCGAAGATAGACCAATGGTCCGCGAGAACCTCCACGACCTCGCTCGACGCGCGCGCAACGGGACACCGCTTCTCAGGAGCGCGGTTCACTTGTTCCAGCACCACCTTTGCAAAGTAGTCCGGGTCGTCCTGTACGAAGTTTTTCTACAAGCTTTATCAGTAAAGGGGTGAGTACAGAACAAATCTCGACGCACGAGCGAGTCCAGGCCAAGAACGCCGACGCGGTCGAATTCTGCGCGGAGGTCCTCCGTGGAGAATCCGAGACGACGCCACTTGAGCACGTCGCGTGTCCCGCGCGCAGAACCATTCTGCATATGCACGACCGCGACCTCCTCCTGCAGTTTTCCCGCAGTCCAGATGTACGACAGCGCGCCGGCATGGCGCTGGTTGCCGTGCGGGTCGACGGGCGTCGTCTTGCGGCGGTACGCGACGCGAATCAAGTTGCCCTGGAAGTCCAGTATGGACGACGCGAGGTCCTCAATGCCCGAGGTCATGAGTGCCAAGACGTTCTTGCGGATGTTGAGCCGCTCGAGATCGCTCGTGAGCTGCTCCCACCGCTGCTCGGTCACGTGCGAGAGCAGCGAATTGATGAGCATCATGCTGTTCAGCTTCATCCCGCTGTCGCCGCTCCCCAGGCGGCTGACGACGATCTCCAGCATGCCGGGCGCCTTCTGCATCTCCTCGTACACGCGGTCGAAGCCGTATTGGAACACGGTATTGCTCGCCGCGTGGTGTTGCTTGTGCGACGACGACGCGCCAGATGGGTTCGGCGCCGAACGCGGGTCGGCCTCGACGAAGCGGCGCAGGATTGCTGTCGCAGGTCGACAGACGTTGATGAGGCTTTGAGGCGACGCGAGGATCTGCACGACCTAATGCGGACTGTCAGTAGGTCTCGTGGAACCATTGCTGAACGTACACGACAGATGAACGCGTTGCCCAGGTTCTCCCAGCCATAGTCGTTGTCCATGAGGTTTTGCATGGCCGTCAACGCGTACTACCGCACTGTCAGTGACAGGTTTCGGGACGGAATATACTACGCACCGCGAGCGTGTTTCCCGTGTTATTCTCGATGATCCAGATGAGGTCCTGAAGTCCTCCGATTTGGAGGAAGTGATCTACAAACTCGGTTTCCTGAAGGCTCGTGTTAGGCGTGAACGAGGCTATGCGTATCCACTTTGGTCGCACGCACCCTGATGTACTTTGCGAGGGAGAAGAGCGCAAGACGTTGCGTCTTTTCGTCGCGCAACTTTTCGAGAATTTCCGCTGCCTCTATTTCCGGTGCGCTCACGAGTCTGGCGTAGGGGGGTGAGATTAACAGGATGGAACGCAAGTGCGAATACATACTTGAGCTTTGCCTTCGTCTTGATCATCTTGCGCAAGTTGTCGTTGGTAACTAGTACGTCATTCTCGTCCCGTAAGGCGTAGAGCTTGGGAGGGTCGGGGATGCTGAGGTTAATGCACAATGTGCGAATAACATGGCTGACGGACTGAACAATGGGGTTAGCAGACAGTTCACAACCAGCGCAGCGCGCGAGGCGAATCCTAGGTATCGTCGGGAAACCTTGGGTCGGAGGCCACCATAGGTAGACACTTAGTCGTAGTAAGGGTACGACAAACGCCTCCCAACGGCGGCAAATCCTGGGCACGACGACGGTACCGCAGGAATTCGGCGCACGCGTGCAGGAATGCGTACCAGTGTTGCGTCAATCTTGGCACGAATCTGCTGGCCGTCCTTGGTGACAATAGTGTTCGTGGGTACGAGTCCCGACTTGGGACGGGTGGTTCGCATTGTGGTCGCCGTCTTGGTGGTGACCACCGACGCGCGGTTATTGGCATAGGACATGGCTGATGCTTATAACACGCTGCAAGTATGTCAGATTATATGCATAATAAACGAGACTTGGTGTGTGGGGGGATCAGAATTAAAGCGAAATAATTAGCAGCTTTGTAGTCGCGCGCGAGCGAACGACAGCTCAGACTGACGTGCAAATATCGAAAGGTATCATCACAAAATATAGGGCTAAAGAATCTGGGTGACATAGGCTTACGTTGAATTGTGCACGATAGCTATGACCGATAAAGTCGACAGAGGATCGTCGGCCGCGAAGCCTAAAGCCTTGGAGAGCGCTGGGGGGCTCCTTGGCGTCGCAAAGGAGATGTTGACAATACGCGAGGAATATAGAGCGTGTGACCAGACCCCTTTATCCACGGCTGGACGCACAGGTTCTGGTCGCGGTGACGGTCGCTGGAAACGGACGTGCAGCGGAGATGGATGTCACAACTTGGTCCGAACCACCGAAATCCTTCATTATTCGAGAATACAGGCCTCTAATCGCGGAGAACTTATTACATGTGAGTCGCCAGTCAGGCGACAGGTTCTCGGAATTCCGTGAACCTCAGGTCCTCAGGTGCCGTCGGGTTTCGGATATCATACGAAGGTGCTCCAGCCTGAGGACGATATCTGCGCGACCTTGGGGTTACACTACCGATATACTGCCCAAGTCTCCTCGCACACGATCTCTCACTGGAACCTCGCCCGCGACTGCAGCTATGTTTACTTAACACAACTCTCTTCAACGGAGGCATAGGGTGCCATACGCTGGAATAGGCGCCAGCGTTACCACCTCAGTTTCGGTACCAAAGGACATGCTGTTTGGCCAGAATGTTACCTGCGCCTGCGACCTCCATCGGGATGGGCTTGACACTAAGCGCAACCGCCGATGTCGATGCGCCATCGCAAGCTCTAGCAGATTCGGACAACAATCCAGCTCCTCCTCGCGAAGTCGACGCCGCGCCGAAGTGCGAGTTTTGCGGCAGTTCAGGCGTTCTCCAGCGATGCGTCAGCTGCAAACAAGCCTTCTACTGCAACGCCGGTCATCAAAAAGCGGTATGTGGTGCCTCAACTGCATGCTGACTTGCACTGAGGCGTGCCTAAGCACTGGAAGGCACACAAGTACTTCTGCGTGCCGCCCCAACAAATGGGGCTGCACATTCATCTCGACGGGGGGAGCGAGGTCTTCACGCCGACTTTCGTCCCGAAAGTAACGTCGCCGTCCATCGGCACCCTCAACCGCCCTGCCCTTGCTAAGATCCTGGAGTGCGACCCCGAGGACCTCAACGTCATGGAGGCGCCAGTATGCTCCGTTCTGCCGACCTCGGCTTCTCGCATTGTGCTCGTCTTTAACCGAAGGCTCTCCACACCCTACAGCAGTACGGACGACTCCGACATCTCGGTCCTCGCGCGAGCGGAACAACGCTACGGCGGGACCCTGGGCAGCGCGCGAGTCCTTGTGTTCTACTTGCAGGACAAAGACTTCACGATCGATCCCGATTACAAGGCCGCAGTCGCGGCGGCCAAGGCGTGGGTCGCCGTTGGCCTTCCTGCCTCGGGGAAGGACGTCGACATCGTCCAGAACCTGTACGAGTCCGCGTCATCTGTGAAGGTTCCCGAGACGGACCTCGCGACGCCGGTCCCGGAGTTCTTCCAATGTCTCGTCCTCCCGGCGCTGGGCGACAAACCGTTCATCTCACGCTTGCCGCTCTGGCTGAACCAGAGTGACGAGTATGAAGGCGCCCCGCAATTCCATACTTTCCCGAAACTTAAATACCTCGGCGATGGGTCGAGCGAAACGCAGTACGCATCGCCGCGCCGCAATGGGGTGTTCCTGCCTTCCTGGATGGCACGTCAACATGATCACGTCGGTATCGTTATGCGAGACAGATTCCTTCTCGATGGCTCGCTACCGAACCGTTCTATTCACCGAGCGGCCGGTGGGCGCGCGCCTCACACGTGGGCAGGCAATTTGTATGCCTACGGCATCCGGGGCAACTCGGAACTCGCAAGGGACATCACAGCACAGGACATTGACGTCGTCATCGAGTACTTCAAGAAGTATCCCAACCTGCAGTAGTTCTCGTTCATAACGTTAACGCCAACAGTACATATAACACAATATTCTTGAGAAGGTGTACATCGATATCCTGTAGTCCCAATGTCTACGGCTTCTTTGTCTGCAGGTCGCGCCACTCCTGGATCATGCTCGCGTACGAATTGAGGTACGCCTTGCGCCGACCCTCACCGCGCTTCATCGCCTCCTGCACCTGGGCTTCAGCGCGCCGGGTCCACTCATCGTCGAAGTGTATCTTGGCGAGCAGTTCCTCCTCGTCAGTCCATGTGATCCCGAGATCGTTGCCGTTGTACTCCGCGGGCACCTCAGGCGCGACGTCTTGGGAAGAGATCAGTTGCAGCTAAGAGGGATCATCACAAGTATCTGGCGTACCATACGCGTGGTCCTCCTTGAGCGCATTGCGGCTCTTCATCACCGCGTTGCGCTTGCGCGTCTTCGCCGTAAGGAGGAGATACCACAATTTCCCGACGACCGTGGCGCCCATCTCCTTGATCTCGTCCGGCGTCCATTGGTCTGCGCTGGCGGTGCGCGCCTCGAGCACGCGGTTGACCCATTCGGTCGTCGGCACGCGGCCGACATGCGTCGCGAGCATACCCTCGGGAAGCAGTTTGTCATAGTCGAGGGGCACGACGGCGTCGGCGCCCTTGAGGTCCCGCACGTACTCCTCGAACCCGCGTACGAACCATTCGCGCGTGTGTGTGTGCGTCCAGGTACGCGGGTCCTCTGCGTCGTACCGGGCGGGACCACGCGGTTTGGGTGGGGAGGTCTTGAACGGCGCAGCGTACCCGAGCGTCGACACGCTGTGCACACAGTCTTGGATGTGCGGCGATACGTGCGCGATGACGACCGTGCGCGATATCTGGCGGGATTCCACGTCGAAGATTGGCTATGAGGGGCGGTGAGCGAGTGGACGAGATGGGGGCGTGGTGAACGACGAACCTTGAGCACCATGGTGAGCTTGTTGTTGCGCCAGGGGATATGCACAAAGCCCTCGTCTGCGGCCATTTTGGCCTTGGCTCGCACACACTCCTTGAGGTTCATCAAGCTCTTGTTGTTCTCCTTGCTCTCGTCCATACGCTGCTTGTCGTGCGCTTTGGAGTCCTCATAGCGTTCACTGCCAGCGAGACTGCGCATCTCCATCAGTCAAGGCGACAATGAAGCACCGAGGGTACGTACTCGACAAGGATGAGCTGACCCTCGCTCGCGTACGGATTGAACTTGTTCTTGATGCGGATATTGAGCAAGGCATGACTGCGGCTGCTCTGAGCGTTGCGCGCCGTTGCGCTCACGCGGCGATGCGAGAGACTATCCGTGATGAGCTTCTCCAGTTCCTCAGAGGACTTGACCTCGGTCGAGATGAGTTGCGGGTTAACATTGCCGACCTGCGCAGGACCTCAGCACAGGGCCATGAATCCAGGCCCTGTACGCACCTTGTCTTCCCGAATGGCTATCTGCTTGCGCACGGGGTTGCCCTGCGCGTCGACCTCAGTCGGGACTTCGACAAGGTCGACGGCGTTGTTGCCCAGGATCTCGAGGAAGGTGACCTCGAAGACAAAGGCATCGTTCGCCGTGATCTTGCCAACCTCCTCCGAGTCTATGGGCAAGCGTTTCTCGGAAGCGTACGAGCGCCGAGCAACCGAGGTGCCAACCGAGAAAAGATCGCGGGCAACGCGGTGCTCGACGCCTTCCATGGTATAGGTCTTGCCCGAGCCCGTCTGACCGTAACTAGAAATGCGCGTAAGTACGAAAGCTACTGCTCAGCATTGGGAAATACGTACGAGAGGATACATCCCACGCCTCCTCCGAGGACAAGAGGCAGAAGCTGCACACAGGGTTAGGCAAGATTTCGCAGCTTCCAACAGAACTCACATCGGTCGCGACGACGCTCCTTTGGTAGACCTCCTCGTTAGCGACGTCAGGGCCGAATGCGATGTCGGCCTCAAAGCTCTTGTGGGCGAGAGTCGGGCCGTTCCACTTCATGCCAGGCGTATGCGCGACGAAGATGCCAGGCTCGTTGCTCGTCACGGTGATTCCAGAGCAGAACTCGACCTTGGCCGCGTCCTCCTCGTTGCCGCCTTCGGCCTTGAACTTGTCCGCAGCCTCGTTTGGCAGCGGCGGGCGCGTGCGGAACGCGACAATGACGTCCTTCGTCGAGCCGTCCGCCGAAGAATCAGAGAGGCCCGTCGCAGCAAGACGCGCTGCGAGCTGGTCAACGTCGCTCGAGAACCCCTTCGCGGGCGGCTGCGACTCGCGCCATTGCTCCAGAATCTCGCGCAGACGCGGGAGTTGGGTCGTGGTGAGTGTTGCTGAGGATGCCATGGAAACTGTTATCTGTAGCTGAGCTCGTCGATGTCGCAGGATAGTACGATGATATCCAACGAGAATCCCAGGACCCCTATACTTATATGCACGCCCTTTAGCATTGCGCAAGATCTTCAGAGACGCGTCCCATCGCGCTGGACTCACGTGCGACGCGTGGCGCGGGCCCGGATAATGCGACGGTTCCGCTCGTGACTCGAACTCCCGAAATCTGATCCAAGATATGCCTTTCTCGGCCTCGAGTGCTTTAGACACACAGTGAGCAGCCCGTGCTCATGAACCCTGGCTCGAGTCACCCAAGCCGCGGCGCGAGTCAGAGACGCAAGTCATAACGGTCGTGGAAGCAGCTCCGCAGGTACGAAAGAGATTCGTGATGCGTCCAAGCCTCAAGGATCGGATGAGCTCGTCGACGTCACAGATGTAAGCGAGGAATAGGCATGATGCTGAGGTCTGAAGCAAGGAAACAGTGCACGTGGGAAAGAGCTCGTGTTCCAAGATGGCGGGAGGCAAGAACTGGGTTTAGTCACGTGGTGTCGGCATCTGTGGTTGTGAATTTACGCTCCGCCGGGACAAGCGTTATCGCCCGTGGCTACTCTGTTCAAAACTTCGGAAAATGATCAGAAGCAGTAGTGGCGCTGTGCTAATTAGGGGTCGCACGTGCATAGTTTTAGTCTTCGACACAATGGCCGACGGGCTCGGACATATACATTCCTATGGCGGGCATCCGGCTTCCTGCCTAATATCGTTCCGCGCCCCGAAGCATCGATAGTGCTCCGAAGACTAGGACTCTCTCCTGGAGGAATCTGTTTAGTGGCCATTGCGTGGGATAGACTGTCTAAACGTCCTTCCTTGTCAGGAGAAGCGTGTTCATGGTTGAACTTTGGGGTCCCTAATCCCACAGCTAGTGCTGCATCAGTGCCTATCCTATGGAGCTGGAGAAGGACCGCAGTATGTTGTTCGACCTCATGCTTTGTTTTGCTCTCAAGGATTTCATGGCGCGGATCTCCCCAGCGCCATCTCCCGAAGTGGGGGATCTAGATATAAATACCGGTAGGCTGCACATCTCGAGAACCAGACGTCTTCCACTCGCAGACTGTATCGCCGACATGACGCATACTATTGACGTGCAGACGCCGCACGGACTCGTAAAGTTTCACTACTGCATCGATATCTCCACCCCAACGGACAAGGACGCGTCTGCAGTCGACCTGAACTTGCCCACTGGCTGTTCCTACACCCGGAGTACATTCCTAGCTGTATATCTCAACGTATGACCTCTTCACCTCACCACTGGTCCGACTTTCGTACTAGTAACAGTCTGACAACCGGCGCAGCCCAATTCTCAGATCCTAGTCTCCGTCGCTTCAACCTCGTCGCTGTCGACCTTCTCTTGCACGGACAGACCGAGGCGAAAGCCGGCCGTATATGGAGAGAAGGATGCAGCGGACGATGTGGCAGCGTTTATGGTACGCCTATCGCTTTTCAACTTCGCCTGGACTCGGACCGCACCTCCTCATACATTCCAGGATGCTATTGCGCTTCCGCCCTGTGTAGTCTTCGGCGTATCAATGGGAACGATCATCGGCTTACGACTCGCATTATCGCACTCGGATAAAGTCACCGGTTTATTCCTCGTCTCGCCGCTCGGAGGTGCGGAGGTGAGTGGCAATATACTCGTGAAGCAGGTCACGTATTGAGCTGTGTCAGCCAGAGGTTTCTGGAAACGGACGTCGCCAGATCTTCGATACTTGGAGAGAAGCATTTACCGGAGATAAGGTTGACCAGGAGGCTCTCGAGTAGGTCCTCGTTACGGTGGCACCGTTGCGAAGGACGCATTTGTAGCCTGACCTCCATCATAGTGACACGGCGTTCGGTGGGTTGCAGCTGTGTTGGAACTCGAGGAAATTCCCTCTTGCAGACGCGTACGTTTGGCTCATTTCTTCCCCCTTTTTCAGCTCGATTCACGCACCGTTCGTTTACAGCCTCTACCCAATCACATTCGTCGAATGCATCGCGCACTGGCAGCCGGAGACCTTTCCGGCATTCGAGACCACGATCGTTACGTTCTTCACGGACCGCAAGGGATATACGCACGAGGAACTGGCGACGCTGCGCGACAAACCAGTCATCCTTAGCATTTGCTCAGAGGACATCGTGTACCCGCCGGAGTACTTTGCCAAGTTCGCTAAACAGCTCGAGGACGCCGGAGTCGATATTATAGTGCAGAACCTTGAAGGAGCGCCGCACTTCGGTAGCGCGACGCATCATAACATGTACGTTTCTTCTCAGTCCATGCGTTACCTCCGAGTCGGTCTCATGCCACCTCCCTGCAGTGTCAACCCATTGCTCGCGAAGTTCGTCCCCAAGCAGTGGAAGGGGTCGGAAGTACCGCCACCTCCCGATAGCCTTGTTGTGTCCCCGTTCGAGCCATTCTTGCGGGAGGCGGGGTGGGAGCCTGAGGGTGACGACAGCGACGACGAATACTGAGTACCGGCAGCGCTCTCGTTCATCGACCGCACCGCGCGGGGACCGGACAATTGCACGGTAGTGATCTGACGTTTATGTTAGTCTGGTTGCAAAGTAGCGTCGTGTTTTCCCAGGTAGTTTGACGAAAGCGGGCCCGGTAGGGAGCGTGCAACGAGGATTGGATACTTGGAATGGCTTCCACAAACAGCGTTGAGCCACAGATATAAGAACGCGTAGCAATATCACCCCGAGTTCTGTGTACCATCCTGGGACGACGTTAGATAACAGCAGACGAGGTGCACAGCTAAATGTCCAACATACAAGATTTGCGCCGTAAGTGACGAGTCTCTTATGATTAATGACAGATGACGACAATGGATGGAGCGCTGGGTGTAGATATCAGGGATTTGCGACGCACATGTGAGGAAGCAGCGTACGTTCTACGGCTTGTTGTATGGCGATCCCGCAACTTGCGGGCTCTGGACGCTGGTGTATGCACGTTTATAGTAGACCAGAGGCGACGCAGAGTCCGAGCCGTGTTCGACGCGATCGACGCGTGCTATGAACAGCATGGACGGGCCTTCATGTTCCTCCCCGAGCAGCATCGTGCCCTCAACCGTGCAATTGAGCGACCCGACGGCGCCACCAAAGACAGGTAATCCATCAGCGTCGAGGGCGTAGTTGAGGCTTGACCATGGGTCTGGATGCAAGTCTGGCCGCGCGAAACTCTCCGCGATGTGCGCCTGGTGCGCCGCCAGTAAATTGACCGCAAATGTCGACCCCGGCGCCTCTAGACAGCGCACAAGCAGCGAGGGTGTGCGCATAGAGAAGCTGACAAGCGGCGTGGGCTGCATCGCGACCGACGTGAACGAGGATATCGTCGCGCCGTGGTATGGATGTGTTCTGGACTCGGCGTTTTTGCACGTGACTACGGCGACTGGCTGCGCTGTCCTGCGCAATAGTGCGCGAAGGGACTCTGTTTCTGGGGGCGGCGCATACTTGGAAGCGAATCGACGGGTCTGTAGAACGGCACCAGAAAGTCGTGGAGGTCGAAGTCTGAGCGACATGTCCGGTTACAGCCGATTCGCGTCTTGCCTCCTGCCATGATCATGGTCTTCTCGACGAAGCTCATGCATGCTGCGGCCGTTCACAGAGCGGCGGGCTTGGTTAATTGGAGCGCTTTGTCTTGAGTATTATGTTTGCAAGGGTCCTCCGGAGTCCGCATAGAAGTGCAATCTACATCTCATGAACACACGGTGTGGCTTCGTTTTTCTCTGCAACTGTCTGTGAGAAGACGAGAAACTTCAGGAGGACCTCAGGGTGAGCGGAGTTCGCACGGTCCGGCTGCTATCGCCTATCTGCTTCGCGTTCCATGCGGTCGACCGGATTGCTTGCCTCACGCCACGATGTACTGGCTTCGAGTGCTGGCTCTCGCTGGCAGCGTCGCGGCCCAAGTCCCGCACGCTGAGCTCGCGCCCCTCCTCGCCGGCCTCGCCAGTCCTCCCAATGTTAAACGCGTCCCGCTCATGACAGACGACGTCACGGTCGCGCCGCTCTACAGCGTCCAGGTGCACGCGCCGACCGACGTCCCAGCTCATGGAACAAGCTGCACGGTTACGCTGCTCGAGCATTCTTTCGGCGTTGGGTCGTACAACGCGCCAGCTGTCGTTGCTTACGCGCCTCCGACCGACAAGGCGTGCGGAGCAGTGGGCGAGTGGGCAGCTGTCACGATGACGCTGAACGTGTCCGCTACGGGGACGCAATACGATCGGCTTGCTGAAGTTTACCTTGGACACGTCGAGATCTGGCGCAGCTCCAGTGCCGAACCCACGAAGACTGGCACCATTTGGACGACGGTAAAGGACGTGACGCACTACACCGCGCTGCTCGCAGAGCCCAATGACCTAATGATGGACTTCAGCAACATTATCGACACCAGTCTGTGAGTGCTCTTTGGGTGTCAGTCCGTCCCTTTGACGCTGGTCCAGGCTTCTTGATGCACCATTTGAAGGTTCGCTCTTTGCGCATTGACCTTGCAAACCTACTCAAAGCCTGTCATAGTCACCATCTCAGCTACTTTCCACGCACCGACAGCCAGCTTCCCAGTGGCAAAGACTGCAGACATGATCATCCCGTTGTCGAACCTCTCACCCACGCTCCCGAACTTCTTCACAATCTCGGACGACATTGGCGCGGCCACAAACATCTCGCTCCCTGCAAATACCGAGCAAGCGCTCGTCGAAGTGTACTGCAGCGGAAACTCTGCAGAGGAATTCTGGTACGGGAGTGAGTTATTTCCCATTTGCGATCGCCCTTTGTGTGCGTTATATGCTGACGCGGAACGGTCAAGACACGCCAGATGAATTCGTACCGTACTTCCCAGATACAGTAACTGGCAAGGGCCCATTCCGTGAGGTCCAGGTCCTCGTCAACGGGGAGCTCGCAGGCGTTGTCTGGCCCTTCCCCGTCATCTACACGGGAGGCGTCACTCCGAGCAACTGGCGTCCACTCACCGCCTTCGGCACGTACGACCAGCCGCATTACGTCGTCGACATCACGCCTTTCCTGCCCAGTCTACTCTCTCCGGTGACAGGGGCAACCCACAATATCACCCTACGCGTGCAAGGCCAGGGAATCTCCGCGCCGAGCATCAACAGTAACTGGTTCGTTAGTGGGAGTGTGCATGTTACGCTCGGCACGGGAACAGCGCGAACGACGGGGAAGCTCGTCAAGTACGATGTCGGACCGTTGGACTTGAAGACCACCGGTAGCGCTAGTGCTGGGAACGAGACCGTGTTGACGAAAGTCACTGCGAGTCGCAAGGTCCATATTGAAAGCCTCCTCACCGTCGGAGGTCGGAGCCGTAGAGTCGTATTCCAGCAGGATCTCGCATATGTCAACACGGCTAAGTATGTTGACGAGGGCTGGGTTCAGGTTAGTCGTCGCCTTTGGTGTGTGGAATGCTGTCCGACCAGAAGCTATGCAGTGGGTTGACCAATCGACGACGGGAACAACGCTAAGCACTCGCGACGGCATCGTCACGTTGCGCGACGCATTCGATTACCCTCTCGCGATGTCCAGCAACTATTCGCTCTACACTACTCAGTTCGGTGAGAGCTCAGAGCTGTGACTCTTCATAACTCGGGCGTATATTGACGATAATTGTGGGCTAGGCGGCTATGGATCGAGTATCAATCAGAGTCATACGCGCTCGTTTACAACGCCGTTCGAGCCGTACACTCTGAGCCACAGTGTACAACATGCCCAAGGCTGGGTACGCATCAACCTTCCTCAGTGTCACACATTTCTCACCACGTAGCGTTCTCTAGATCAACATGGACGATTGGCCCGGATTGCGTCACGCCATTAACGGCACCGGCGCAACGGACATGACCTTCGCGTTCTCCGATGCTCGGGGAGGGACATACTTCCGCGACATTGCCTCAAAGAACGATGGGTGGGTCAGGGACGCCGTATGGGGCTCGTTAGCGGCGAGAGCTCCGGCGTTACCGAAATCCCAGATCTCTGGTCCGAAGGGTGGTGCAGGATTTCGACGCGAGGTCGGGCCTATGCTCGCAAACCCGCTCCTAAGGCGTGGCCATTGATTGTCATCACGGCGACGATTTCTGGGGAATCCTAACAATGCACTGGCACACAGCGGCGCGTGACTCTCGGCGTACAGTCGAACAATATATAGTGGTGCGCAGCACATGATACAAATGAGTGTCGTAGCCAGTACTATCGATACATTAAAGACGTGAGGGTGCCGGCAGTCGACCTGTGCCCCTTCAGCCCCGAGCTGTATCATTGTCAGTACCGCGACAATAACGACGGGAAGATCGCACGCACCGGAGTTGAGCAACCTCAAAAGCTCGCCAGGATCGGTTGGAAGGCGACCGGCGAGAGCATGAATGTCGGTGGTAATGTTGACTCGAGCGTCGTCGATGTAGCCAGTGTGAGCAGTCGCGACGGCGCTGCCGGGCTTGTGCATCCACTGCAAGCCCTGAGCGAGGAGATCCTCCGTCGCACACTTCTGCAAGGTGCTGATGTAGCTGCCGAGTGAGACAGCGGTGCTCGTGAGGGACACCGTCTTCGCGATGACCTTGACGGGCGGCGATGTCCAGATGCAGTCCAATACGGGCCCAGGGACGGCCATGTTATGCGTGAACGGGTAGCTCGGCACATTCACCCAGCGATAGTCTTGCGCGTTAATGCGTACGCGGTGGTGCGGCATGGGCTTGAGCGGGAGGTTGAGCCGGGCCTCCGCCTGGCCGGGTGGGTGCTTCCAGACGAACATGAACGATATCTCGGGCCCGACGCACTCGTGCACGATGACGAGGAAGAACATCGACGCGTAGCGGTTCATGTTGGCCACGTCGTGCCCGAAGACTTCTCGCAGCCAGGTGTGGTCGAGCGTGATGATCGCGAACGTGCCTGGTGCCACATGCGGGGGCGCCGCGACCCGGGGCTGCGGCGGACGCGCGGCGTCGTGTGGGCGTGGCGTGCGTCCGCCGTACTCGATCTCCGGCGTAAAGCTTGGCTTGCGAACGGGCTGTCGAGAGGCGGGTGGCCCAGTGATTGGGAGGGGCACGGAATGAGCATGATGAGCGACAGGTGGATGCGACGGATGATAATGCTGTGAGAGACCGACCTGCCCAGAAGCGTGCGCTGCATAGGGCTGCGTCGCCGGATACGTGGGGGTAGGCTGAGAGTAGTGGGAGTGGGAGCCGTAGTGATAAGAAGACATGGCGAGTCGAGATAACGAGTGAAGAGGTCTGTCCAGGACCAGGGACTGACGCTGTGAGAGATGGAGAATGGCCGTCCAGGTTCTCATCCGTTGCGACTTTATACAGCACCACAGCGCTTTGCCACCTCCCTGAGTGGTGAGACGATACAGTGGTAGTCTTTTGTCGACACCGGTTAGGCGCTGCATCGCTGTGAGCACATACCGTGGTTGTATAATGCATCCTCGGAGAAGCCACAACCTGCCAATGCCACGTGGCGTAGACGGCTCTCGGGACGGTGCATCCTCCCCTGTCTCTCCACACAATAGATTTTTCGGCGTGGTCATTGTGTTGATGGCGACGGGGAACGCTTCGCCGCTCACGAGTGTGGTGGGACCCTTTGCCACAGCAAAGCGTACATAGTAGACGGTCCACCACAGTTTTTTTTTTTCATCTCAATCATCAGCCTCGGAGCTTCTCACTGATGGTTCGTCCGGATTCGTGGATGTGTCGTAGGAGGCAGTCGCGAGCGCAGAGCAGCATCGGCGCGATCTTAAATCGCCAGAGATCGTTACTGTGTGTGCACATTGGGGTCACTCATGAGGAATCAGATCATATATACCGTTTCAAGAAAATCTCGATACGAAGATCGGCAGTTGACGTTGAAGATCGCTATCTTGACTCTCGGACTTAAAGGCATCTTACTCCGAACCTCCCTTTCGTCACCAGCCATGTCGACCAACGCGACGCGGACGGCCCTTGAGCTCACGCAAGTGTACTGTGCGTGCTCCAAACCTGTTAGAACCTCGGCTAATTCGTTGTCCCGCAGACCACGAAGGCTCAAAGCTCAGTCTGGTGCTCGCGTTGATCACCCTGAGCCCTATCCTGCTCCAGGCGTCCTACGCGGCCCTATCGCTCTACACGCGTGAACTTCTGTTCTTCGAGATGTGGGCTGGCCAGCTGGCGTGCGAGGGGGCCAACTGGGTTGCGAAACACCTCATAAAGCAACCACGACCTGCAGGTGCGTGCAGCGAACTCCAACGCCTTACCGGATCGCGTCTGAACCAGCTCCAGACTCGTACGGCTCGGGCTATGGATTTCCGAGCAGCCACAGCCAGTATATGGGCTACTTCGCCGCCTTCGTGCTGCTGCACATGACCTTCGTTTACAACCCACCTCGAACTCAAGGAGCCGGCGCGTTCCTCTATATTATCGAGAGCTTACGAGCTCCAATCGTTTCTATTGGGACATTAATATGGGCTGTGGCCGTCTGCTATTCGAGGTAAGCCGGACGTCGCGTATATAGTATGAAATTGACCGTTGAACAGGTTACATCTTACATATCACACCGAATCACAAGTATTCTGGGGCGCTGGGCTTGGCGTCTTTCTCGGAATTGCGATGTACTCGTTTGCAGAGCTCATCCCACGATGGTATCCGTCCTCTCTACCCTGTGCGTGCTCTCCCTACACCGTGCTCTGGACTGACGCGTACTCTCTAGCACGTTTGCGACGCATCTTGCTCTCCCATCCACTTGCAGAGTACTTTCGTCTGCGCGACACCTGGGCTGTCTTCCCCGACGGCGGCAGCGAAGAAGCGTACTGGATCTGGCGCCGCAAGTTCGACACCACCGGCGGCAAGATGAAGCAACAGTAACGACAGGACACCCCCACGCGCTCTTTCTCGGACATCATCACACACATCGTTTCATGCAGGCAGAAATTGCCATTGTTGTACTATCGCACGCACAGAATGGAACTCAGACTTCCTCTATCTCGTCGTCCTTCGTGCCCTCGAGCACGTCTTCCTCATCCGCCTCTTGCACGCCAGGCGGTTCGTCCCGCTTGAGCAGGTTCACAAGACGCTCGATGTGCTCCGCGATCTATGACGCGTCAGGGCATGGCAGCCGAAGTTCAGGGAAACGTACATTATCGTCCGTCTCGGCCAGATGCGCGACCTTGATGACCTCGTACACGCCATGCGCACGTAAGAACTCGCGTCCCCACCGCTTCGTGCACAATAACAGCAGGCTCTCGACGAGCATCAAGCGGAGCGCCGGATCGGCCTCGCGGGTCTTGGTTGAGGGCAGGAACTGCAACGCCGAGGGCATCTTCTCCTGGTCGTCCAGGTCAAACTCTTCTGGACCTGCCAGCGGTAGCAAGAGGTACGGTAAGGCGTCGATACCTGGTGCACCTGCCACCCTCTCTGATTCCGGAGAGAGCATGGCCCGGTGTGCGGGGGCGTGAAAGGCGCAGTTCTTGAGCGTCGAGATGACGCCGCCGCGTCGAATCATGTCGGTATGCTCGGTGTACGCCACGAGCTTTGCGAGTGGGTACTCGAGCGGGTTTCCTGCTGGCGTTAGGAATACCAGTCGGCCGGCGGGGCTCTGTGGCAAGAGGTCAAGTCGATGTAGATGAATCATGCAGCACGTACAGCACTCAGGTTCGCGAATACACTCGCAAGGAAGTGCAGGTCACCTTTCCGTGTGCGTTCTGCGCCTTCGACCTTTGCTGCATCAACGAAGGCGTCCAGCAACAACGGCAATGCTCGAGTGTTTACTGTCTCCAGACTCGCGAGTGTGTCGGGCGCGATGCTCGTCCCAGAGCGAGAGTATGGTGCATAGTACGGCGGTTTCAACGCGTCGTCGTGAACGATTGGTATCTCCAGTGTGAGCAGAGTCGCGCACGGCTTCGGAAAAGCTGACAGATTGGAGAGGACCATAGCGGCGAGGTCGGCAAGTACTGAAGACGGGTGCTACTGCGCGCCGTTAACGTCGTGAGGTCTTCGCCTTGAGAGATAACTTGCGATGATGTACGAGCACAAGAAAGCCAGGAAATCGCGCTCGCCGAGCGTATTTGCGAGCTGCGGCGCGTCCGACAAGTTCACCAGAGCGCGGAATGCATCATGCGCGACGGCAGCCTGGTCACGGCAGAGGATTTTGAGATCTCGTTGTACAGTCGCATCCGAGAAGAAGATCGATCTGTGCGCGGCGCCCTGTTCGGTGTGCCCAAGCAAGTTTTGTAATGCGATGAGCCGGACGTTGGGGTTGCGATCATGTAGAAAGGGAAGCAGCTGCGAAATTTTACGAGTGTCAGGTTCCAGAAATAGTGTGTGACGAAGACGCACTTCGCGCAACTGGCTCTCCATCGTGGTCGTGGTCAGAAAGCAGAATTGCGGAGATACCGTCAATAGCCGGTGGCGATCTTATCGACAGTTCGGCGATTTCGCTGCCCAATACCGAGCATTCGCCTAAGTACTAACAGTAAGAGGTCTAGCTTGCACCGCGTCAGAGTAAAGTCCAGAACGAGTATACGTATTGAGTAGCGCTACAGATAAATACAAACGATGAACCCAAAGAACGTAAGTATCCCAATGTCCCGAAAGGAGAGTCTGTAATATGCTACAGAAACAGTCGTCAAAGATCTCGAGCCCCCACCAGCGCAATCAAAGCAGTAAGGCACTGTCACACTCGGTCGTACCCTGCACCCACACGTCGCGGTTGAAGGCGTACTTCCACCAGCAGTCGGTATAATCAGGCACCCACGTCACACCGACGCACTTGGCGCCAGAGCCGCGTCCAGTGTTGTACGTTGCGCAGCTCTGCATGCACGCGGCGAAGGATGGCTGCTTGACCACGGCGATGTCGTTGCCGCCAAAGTCCTTGGAGCACTGAACATCGAACGCGGAGCCGTCGGACGCCTTGAACTCCCAGCCTGCGACGCCTGAGCAGACAGGCGTGAAGCGCGGGACAGGACCCTCGAGCTTATACACGACCTGGACGTCGCCCTGAGCCGGGTGTATGCTCTGCTTCCACGCAGTGAGATCGGTCTAACATCGGGACGACGTGAGCACTAAAGCGCGAGGGATGTCGAGAAAAGTGTACTGACGTTCATGTACGTGCCCATGCCGGGAGCATAGAGGTAGCTGTTGAGCGGCCATGCAGCTGTGTGCAAGGGTATCAGCAGCAAGCAATGATAGAACGTGAAGGAACCGCGACGTACCCTGTACGGAAGGGTTGGTCCAGATACCCTGGATGATCTTGGTGCGCGGATCGACGAGCCACATGGTCGCCTGCGACGCGTGCTTGCCGCCGGCGAGATCGTCGTACGCGTTGCCTACGTAGAGCGCCTGGCCCGGCTTGCTGTACGCGACGTTGACAACTTCATCGTACCACTCGCCGCAGCCCGCGCACTGGTTGCCGTAGTTCGATGCCTGCACAGCGCCAAAGTAGCCGTAAGGCGAGTCGTCGGTCTGTGCACGCGCCGCAAGTCCGGATCAGCAACGTGACAGTGCGCGAGGCAGAGGCAGAAAAACGCACGATGCGAATGGAGAAGGGCGTGTTGGGCACGGTGCTGAACTTGAACTGGACGTTGAGCGCCTTGTTCTGGTCTGGGTCAACCATGTAGTTCTTGCCGCCGTTGATGGGCGCGATGTAGCCGATGAGCTGGTCCGACGTCTTGTTGTACACGCCGATGTTGCCGGACACAGCGATGGACGAGGCAGTCGGCACAGACGTGGCAGATGTCGTGGTGCTGGTACTGGAGACAGTGGTAGAGGACGAGACAGAGGGCGCGTCGAGAGTGTATATGGAGATGCGATAGCCCGAGCCGCAGTTGTAGTACGAGTTGCCCGTGCAGTCCATGTCGCACTGCTCGATGGGCGCGGAGACCGGTTGCCAGAGATATCCTACACCGCAGTGACCTAGTTCGCATAAGTAAATGCCTTAGGACGAGCGCACAACAAAGGGGTAAATGCGCACATTCGCTGCCGTACTCGACCCCGGCATGCGTGGCGCCGACGGATGCGCACTTCTGGACACATGCTGCCGGCGAGTTGCTCTTGGGTAACGTGAACATCTTGTTATGGAGCAGGACTCGGTCACCAGAGTCGACCGCGCAGCCGTACGCGGTGCTCCATCCGTCGGGAAGGACAGGCGAGGCCGGGAGCTTGTCGTTGGAGACAAAGACCTGGATGCGCCAACCAGCGCCGCACTTCTGCGAGGAGTCACCTGTGCAAGGCTGAGGAGCGTAAGTGCATTGTCAAGAATGCATCAGCGCACGACGCACCATATTGCACTCGGACGCAGGGGCCGAGGCGGCGGCAGCGGTGTCGTAGCCGCGACCGCAGTGGCACTCCGTACCATATCTTGAGAGCGTCAGCAAAAGGCACTACACAATGAGGCGAAGAAAGAAACGCACTCCACGCCAGCATAAGTATATCCGAGCGAGTCGCAATAGTAGACGCAGTCCTGGGGTGTATTGTTCGACAAGTTCTTGATCTTGACAGACTTGAAAAGACGAGAAGGAACGTCGACTGCGCACTGGTCCAGAACACTCCAACCCGCAGGAAGAAGTGTGCCGACCGCAGTCGCAGAGATAGCAAAGAGCGAGAGCGCAAGGAGAGACTTGAGAGCTGCCATGAGAGTCCGTTGAGAGCGATGAGGACCCAACACACAGCTGCTGCGAGCTCTTATACGGTGGCATTTCAGGAGACGATTTCCCATGCTTTTACCATGATCGATACCACGCAGGCGGAGCAAGCACAAAACGCCGATCCCGATTGGTAGTCGGCGAAGTCAAAAGTCAAGGACTTGAGGAGCTTAGTGCGGGGGGACTGCCTCAGATCGCCGAGTCGCATAGGAGCACCAAAGCCTACGATACTGGGTAGAGCTAAGCATATTAGACTGTGCCAATTTTTCGCGCGACGAACAGGAGACAACAAGGTCGCATTAGCTCGCGGATTTGGTGAAGCAAGGCCTGGAACGAAGGTAGCGAAGAGAGCCCTAGAGTTCCTTCGCGATTGTGGGTGGTATGAAGAGAATATCATTGCAGGTGCTCAGAATTGAGAACATGGCGGTACGAGGACAAGATGCGGACGCTGCCGACGCAACCTGTTTGTTCCTTACCGTCATGAGCTCAGAGCCTGCGACCTTGCCCACGCGCACGTTTCCGCCGCACTATAAGGCGTCTGGGGACAAGTCACAGGACATGCTGGCCTTCTTTCATATTCTGGAGCGTCTTAAGGTCGACTTGCGCGATATCTGGTTTCTAAGAACGCGTCTTGACTTGGCTTGCAGACGCAGAAACGGACTGGCTGGCTCGTAAAGAAGGTCAATACGCACGCATCATGGTCTCGTGTACTCCAACTGTCGCGTTGACTCCAGATACCCGACCCCGAGAGGTGCGTTTGCACTTCGACAGCCCCCAGGCAGCTCGCGTCACTCCAGCTCTGCGATGCACATCCTCCCTTGTCACCACTTGGAATCCCCTAAAGTGTCCAGGCCCGCTGAACCCGACCTTTATGCACCTGCACTTTGCGAACCGAACGGAATCCGACCCCAACTATGACCTGGGCACCATCAATATGACTTATTCTTGCTCTAGACGTCAGCGGGAGCTGCCTGGGAATCTGTTCCGCCAAATTCACCTTGATGTTCACATATTGCAGCATTTCAGACCACATGTATCGCATGGGAATCCTCGCTATGTGCACCAGCGACGCGTCTCTTGATGTGCCCAGGTCAGCCATACCCATCTCACCGCTTTGCTACGGCCCAATTTATGCTGCCATCCTCGCAGATGCGTCATGCTGGCACTCGTGCATGACCTCGCCGAAGCGCAGGTTGGAGACATCACGCCGCATGAGGGCATCTCGAAGGCGGAGAAGCGGCGTCTTGAAGCTGTAAGTGCATATTTTACATCAACGTATGCGTTGATTGGCTTACGATGAACCGTTTCTCAGGGGGCGATGCAGAACTTTCTTCACGAGATGTTCCACGACAGTCCTGCCGGTCAGAGGATATTCACGCTTTGGCAGGAGTACGAAGACCAGCAAACCGCCGAGGCACTATTCGTTAAGGGTGCGTCGGCTGTCGATGTTCGTGAGTAATTCTGACACAGGTAAAGACCTGGATAGACTCGAGGTGTCGCTTCAAGGTACGCAGTCCACGACGCAGTGTCAATGGTGACTCATGCAGCAACAGCACATGAATACGAGCAGCGGCACGAGGACAAGAACCTCCAGGAATTCTACGACAGCAGTTTACCTGGCATCAAGCACCCAGAAGTGCGCCAATGGGGTGAAGATCTGCTCGCTGAACGCGCACGAACCTCCGCTCCATCCTCGTCACCAGACGAAATTTCCTAAGACTGTTGTAATCTGACGGGATGCAGTGCTTTCAGAGTCCTATGGCCGTGGATAAAGACTGTTGTAATCTGGCCAGTTACATAGACAACATGGCACCTTGTATCCAATTACTCTTACTGGTGCTTCGAAACTCTTCTGTACATGCGATGGTTGTCCTCTGAGACCGGTGCATGTTCTAAGGCACGCAGGGTCCAGTAACGTGTCGCCGGTTGACGAGTGTTTACCCCATCCCTCACTGCACGCCGCGAGCATGGGGCTCTCTGACCAGGTCGCGCGACCGCTACGCTCAGGTGTCGCGCCTATCACCACTGTCATTCTTTTCTCCATACTGCTCGCATATGTCTTCGTTCTCTACCAACCCGGCGTCGGTCCTGGCGCAATCCAGCGCCTAGGTTGGCAGGCCTGGGAGGTCATAAACCCGACACCCACGGTCCCCCAACATCTGGACGACCTTGGTCTTCCAGCGAACGAGCCGAAACCGTCTGGGACGCCGACGCATTGGTGGGAGGCGCCAGCGTCGACGCCAACAGACCCTGCGGCGCCGTCGACGTTCCCGCTCGACAAGTGGCTGCCTTTGCTATCTCGCACGACCGGGTTGAGCGAGATCACTATCTCGCGCTGTATGTTTCCGCCGTTTATGTCGAGCGTCTGTGCGCCGAAGCAACGGTACGACGAGGAATTTCGAAAAGGCGGCGAGTGGGTGCGCGTCGACCGCGATATTAATGCCAAGTCCGGCTATTGGTATCTGGTGAGCTATTGGCTCCCTAATGGCATTTATTTTGCTGATAGGTACCTACAGAACATGTATTATCGACGTACACGTCGATTTGACGTACCGCTGATCACAAACATAACGCTCCTGCCACAAGGAGGCGAGGCAGCGCTTCAGGATCGTGCATCGTGGAAACAAGTTTCGACATCAGTGCGCGATGGAGTTCCCGGCCTGTCACCATTATACTTGTGGTACAAGCTCGGCCCGACGTTGCAAGACTACAAGGACGAGAATGCGACGCAGAACATCATTACCGAGCTCGACGTGCTTTACGGCGATGGCCCTGCCTGGTGGAGCTTCGACAAGGTGCCGACAGCTGTAACTCCAGGAAAGGGAAATGCAGAGCCCGTGTGGATAACGTACCGTCGTGGACCCGGCAAAGGTGCAGTTCACTCGTCTTCCGCATTCATTAGGTCTAACCTTCCCCAGCTCTGCCGACGGTGCCACCTCTGCACTTCAACCCCGAGCGAAACGGGACCTACAAGATCCTTCAAGTCGCAGACCTCCACTTCAGCGTCAGCCACGGACAATGTCGCGAAGTGACCACCTCGCCATGTACGAACGCGGACGACATGACCGCAGAGCTGCTCTCGCGCACACTCGACGCGGAGAAGCCCGACCTCGTCATCTTCACTGGCGACCAGCTCAACGGCCAGAAGACGTCGTGGGACTCGAAGAGCGTGCTTGCCAAGTTTGCGCGCGAGGTCATCCGCCGCCGCATACCGTGGGCGGCCATACTCGGCAACCACGACGACGAGGAGGACATGGACCGCAAAGAGCTCGTCACGCACCTCGCGCAGATGCCATATTCTGTCACGCAGGTTGGGCCCCAGGACATCGAGGGCGCAGGCAACTATCTGCTGAAGATTCGCAGTAGTGATCCGTACGTGCCGTCTCTGGTTCCAGTCGCTCCATCGCTAACCAACTCTCCTACAGGTCCGCCACGCATATCCTCACTCTATACTTTCTCGACTCGGGAGGGTACATCAAGGCCAACTTCGGGCCCTTTACGCAGATCACGGATTACGACTACATTCGGCAGCGACAAATCGACTGGTTCCTGCAGCAAAGCGCCAGCATCAAGCCTGTCTTACGCCCGTTCCACCCCGACGGCGCTGCAGACCTCGGACACATTGGTGCGCGAGCGAAGAAACCGGTGCCGGAGGCTGCACCTGCGCAGACGCTGGCGAAACCCAACGCGCTCATGTTCTACCACATCCCGATCCCCGAAACGTCCAACGCGCCGGATCTCGACGCGAGCGGCAAGCCGCTCGACGTGGGCTCGCAGTTCGAGGAGGCGGGAGGGAGCAAGAAGAATGCCGGTTTCTTTGAGAAGGCGTTGCTGAGCACTTTCGAATCGGCGCGAGGCCCGCCGGAAGTGAAGGTCGTCGGGAATGGACATCATCATGGTGCGTACACTCGCTGTCATGTCCATATGGTGCGATTGAGCGCTCTGTGCGTTAGTAACCGACAACTGTCGAAGAGTGAAAGGCATATGGTTCTGCTTCGGTGGCGGAGGGTGAGTCTGTTCTTGCTACCCACGTGCGCTTGTGCTCATATGCTCGAAGATCGTACGCTGGCTACGGCCGCTTAGGTTTCGACCGACGCTTCCGCGTATACGAAATCTCGGATTACGGCGAGACGATCCGCACATACAAGCGGACAGAGTTCGACAAGATCATTGACGATGTCGTGCTCGTTGGGCGGGGAGCTCTCGGCGCATAGATGGTTTATGTTGTACTAGGTAATTCGGGTGGAGGTGTATGATAATGGCACAGTCTTGGACCGGGCGCGCTGCCGCAAGGCGTGATACACATGGTTGAGCCCGGTGACTCATTGTGCAGGCACGCAACAAAAACGCGATGTGTAGTTTGTTGGCACCGTCCTCACACCGTCATGGCCTCGCCTGTACGTGTCCTTGTTACAGGTTCTTCAGGCCATCTGGGGGCAGCGTTGGTCCTGCACCTCCAATCTCTCGCGTACAACGTTGAAGGCGTTGATCTGCTTCCGTCCTCAACAACACATGCACAAGGCGATATCACATCTATCCCCTTTCTCAGAACCATCTTCGAGGCCTGCCGTCCGACGCATATCCTACACACCGCGACGCTGCACAAGCCGCACGTTGAGTCGCACTCAGTGTCAAGCTTCGTTGCGACGAACGTACAGGGAACAGTCAACTTGCTAGAACTTGCGGTCGAATATGGCGTCCAGGCGTTCATTTTCACCTCGACGACCTCGACGTTCGGCAAAGCTCTCCAACCAGCGGAGAAGGGTGGTCCCACCGTGTGGATCGACGAGACCGTCATCCCCATTCCCAAGAACATCTACGGCGTGACCAAAGTCTGCGCGGAGGACATCTGCGCGCTGTTTCACGCGAAGCACGGGCTGCCGATCCTCATCTTGCGCACATCGCGATTCTTCCCCGAGCAGGACGATACCGAGGCCATCCGGAACGCGTTTGAGGACGATAATATCAAGGTCAATGAACTGTGCTACCGTCGAGTGGACCTTTACGACGTCGCGACCGCACATGTTTGCGCGATGGAGAGAGCGACGGAGCTCAAGTGGGGTCGGTACATCATCAGTGCACCGACCCCGTTTTCCTCTCTTCAGGAGACTCTGGTAGACCTAGGAAAAGATGCCCCAAGAGTACTGGAGACGCTCGTGCCTTTCCAGACTGTGTACTCCAGCCGGAAGTGGAAGTTCTTCGACGTCTTGGACAGAGTATATGACTCGAGCAAGGCCATCGCAGATCTTGGGTGGAAGCCTGTCTATACCTTTGCGAGGGCGGTAGACCATGTGGCTCAGGGAAAGGAGTGGAGAAGTCCTCTTAGCATCGCGGTAGGTAAACGAGGTTACCACGCAGAGACGACTGGGGTATATACGGTTCGTTGACAAAGTATTTCATTATGTCTTATACGTGTAGTTAGAGTCGGTGAACTTGAATTTAATGTGAGCCCGGTTCCTGAGGATTTGCGTTGTCCTGGCGCAGCCACCGGCGCGGTATCCCGAAACGCTTCTTTGACGTCGACCACCACGATGGCTCCGATCGGTCAGTTCTGCTATACCGAAAAATCTCCTCTAATATTCTGAAGCATTGCTATCTGTCTACGACAAGACTGGCCTCTTGGAGCTGGCTAAGGCTCTGCATGGCGCAGGCATCCAACTTTTGGGATCCGGTGGCACCGCGAAAAAAGTTCGCGACGCTGGCCTCCCCATCGGGTCCGTATATGCTGCCAAAAACACTCTGTATCCCACTAAGATGGTCTTAGCGATGTGGCCGATATCACCAAAGCTCCAGAAATGCTCGGCGGTCGCGTTAAGACGCTGCATCCTGCAGTGCACGGAGGTCTACTGCTTTAAGTGCGCATAACGCATTCACTAACCAGCTTCAGGCATTCTTGCTCGCGATATCGAGAGCGACGCCAAAGACCTCGCCGCCAACGCGATATCCAAGATCGACATTGTCGTCTGCAACCTCTACCCGTTCGAGGCTACCATCGCTCGTCCGGGCTGCACGCTCGCGGACGCCGTCGAGGAAATCGACATCGGCGGCGTCACCCTTCTCCGCGCGGCGGCTAAGAACCACGCTCGTGTGAGCGTGTTGAGCGATCCTGCAGATTACGCAGATTTCGTCAACGCGTGGCCGAATGTCAGCGAGGGCTTGCGGTCGCGTCTGGCCCTCAAGGCGTTCGAAATGACTGCGACCTACGATGCCGCTATCAGTGGATACTTCAGGGAGCAGTACGCCACCGCTGGGCCTGAGGCTCCGCTGTCTGGCCTGGTGCAGCGCCTGCCGTTGCGTTATGGCGTCAACCCGCACCAGAAACCTGCACAAGCCTTTGTCACCAATGGAACATTGCCCTTCAAAGGTATGATTACATAGGACTGCCATCTATCTCTAACTTTCAACAGTGCTGGCGGGTTCTCCTGGATACATCAACCTGCTCGATGCGCTCAACTCTTACGCACTCGTCGCAGAGCTGACCGAAGCCCTCGGTCTCCCCGCCGCCGCCTCGTTCAAACATGTATCTCCCGCTGGCGCTGCCGTCGGACTTGCGCTAGACGACACCGAGAAGAAGGTGTACGGTGTTGACGACCTCAAGGAGCCGCTCACGCCTCTGGCTGCTGCGTACGCCCGCGCACGAGGTATGCCCTAGGCTGGCATTGCATCTCGCGCTAACCATCACAGGCGCGGATCGTATGTCTTCCTTCGGTGACTTTATCGCGTTGTCGCAGCCGTGCGACGTCGCGACGGCAAAGATCATCTCCCGCGAAGTGTCGGACGGCATCATCGCGCCTGGCTACTCTCCGGAGGCTCTCGACATCCTGAAGAAAAAGAAGGCTGGAAAGTACACGGTTCTCGAAGTATGTGCTTTACAGTCTTGTGAAAATGACTGAGCGTCGTTAGATGGACCCGTCCTACGTCCCGGCAGCGATCGAGACGCGTCAGGTCTATGGCATCTCGATGCAGCAGGGTCGGAACGACATCAAAATCGACGGCAAGCTGTTCCAGAACGTCGTCAGCCAGAATAAATCGGTTCGCTGCCTCCTTTGCGTGGTCTTGAGTAAGACTCAATCGCCACACAGTTGCCCGACGCGGCCGTGACGGACTTGATCGTCGCGACACTCGCGCTCAAGTACACGCAGTCCAACAGCGTTGCGTATGCGTTCCATGGCGCAATCATCGGTCTCGGCGCGGGCCAGCAGTCGCGCATACACTGCACGCGGCTCGCCGGCGCGAAGGCAGACAACTGGTGGCTGCGACACCACCCGCGCGTGCTCGCCTTGCCGTTTAAGAAGGGCACGAAGCGCGCGGACAAGGCTAACGCTATCGACCTGTTCGTCGGTGGCGAGGAGCTCGAGGGCAGCGAACGCGCGCAATGGGAGGCGCTGTTCGATAGTGTCCCTGCTGCGCTGAGCGCGGAGGAACGCAAGGCGCACGCCGCGCAGCTTGATGGCGTAGCGTGCAGCAGCGACGCGTTCTTCCCCTTCCCGGACAACGTGCACCGTGCGAGGCGCAGCGGTGTCCGGTACCTCGCGGCGCCTTCGGGGAGCATCATGGACGAGGAGTGCATCAAGGCCGCGAACGAGCACGAGATCGTCTTCGCGCACACTAACCTGCGCTTGTTCCATCACTAAGTCGAGGACTGTGTCTGTAAAAGTGTACACCACGTCGAAAATCTCACCGGGGATGGGTTGCTGTCCCATGATCTTACATTTTACACGCGACTTATACTTAGTGCTTCTTCCCTCTCCCAAAATCTCTTTCCTTGCCCCTTTGTAAGTGAGTATGGCGTTATGTAGGAGATCAGACTATCACGCCGCTTGCGTACTACCCAGGGCGGAGGGCTCACGGTACTATATTTGATCTGCGCAGCGGCGGAGTAACGAGCGCGTCGTGCCTCTCCCTCTCCCGACCATGGAGAAGTCTCAACTACCGCAACCGTCTGCAGCAGGCACAAGGAAGCGGCTGCCTTTCGTGCAGCGAGTGCTGTTCTCGCTCGTATTCAGCGTATTATTTTTCCTGCCAAACAGCAGGGTGGTCTGGGAACAGGTAATTCTTACGGTTCATCAAGTCATCTACTACGCTCTGAACGATTACAGGCTAAAGTTCTGATGCGTGGCGCGCCTTCCGGTTCAGCGATCAAGTGGACTACATGCGGCGACGTCTTCGAGTGCGGTCGTTTAGAGTACGCGATCGCGTAGAGCAGATCCTGCATGTCCTAATATGCACTCTATCAGAGTTCCGCTGGACTATTTCAATGCATCAAAGGGGACGGCGAGTATCTCTCTCGCTCGTATCCCCGCTGCGAACACCTCTTCCCGCCTCGGCTCGATATTCTTCAACCCAGGTACGTGTCCCGATGCTTGTGTAACTCTTTCAAACCTGAGTCACCTTCGGCATCGTATAGGCGGGCCCGGCGGCTCTGGCGTCAACTTCGTGTACCGCACCGGGAAATCCTTGGCCGCGCTGCTGGACGGGCGATACGACATCGTGAGCTGGGATCCGCGCGGCGTGAACGGCACAACCCCGCGCGGTGCATGCTTCCCGTCCCAGACGGAGCAGACGCTCTTCACGCACCATACGGGGTTGGAAGTCGGCAACCTTAGCGACCCAATCGACAGAAACGTATTCGAGCGCGAGATGCGCGCAGTTGACGCGAGGGATGCCACCGTCGCGCGCGTCTGCGAGTTGAACCCGGAAGCGAGCGTAGCGGTCCAGCATATGGACACTGCTACAGTCGTAAGGGACCTCGTCAGAATTGCCGATACGATTCAAGGCCCTGGAACGCCAATGGGAGACTTGTTTTGTCACTTTGAAGCTTGGGGCTAACAAAGTGTCAGCAATTACTGGGGATTCTCGTACGGCACATTGCTGGGAAACTACTTCGTCAACATGTGCGTATCGATACAATGTATTGACAAGGACTAAAGATTGCAGGTTCCCTACGCGCGTCGGTCGAGTTATTGTCGACGGTAACCTGGTAAGTTGTCTCTGAAGCATTCTGAAGGTGACCTGACCTATTCCTCAGGATCCCGTCACATGGGCTACTGCACGCTTTGCAGAATGGACTCCTGGTAATAGATACCCCGAACTACCTCTCTTGCTTTCTCATACGCTTTCAGGTTCTCTCCGAGACTCCCAGAAGGCGCACAATCAATTCATGGTCGACTGTGCAAAGGTCGGTCCCGAACGATGCGCGCTCGCGTCAAATTCGTCGACGGCAGAGTCAATCACAAAGACCGTCGACGGTATTCTCAAGCAGCTTTACGACCGACCACTTCCTGTCCCTGGAGCAAAGCATGCGGACGTGCTCACATCCAGTCACATGCGCCGTGCGTTCAAGCCGATCCGCACAACGCGGCACATTTCTCTTATGCACATATTACGCAGAACTGCTCTTCGCGGGAACGTACAAACCATCACTATGGCCTGGGATCGCAAAGATTCTAGCAGACGTTGCGCGCGGCGACGGTGCGGCTGCGCTGGAACTCATCGACAGTACAGTGGAGCTCGACGAGTCCAAGCAAGCTGAGACCTCTCTATCCTCTTCCGCAACGATATGTTCCGACGCACCTCCCATCCCTGAGGGTATAGACAACCTGGGCGAGCTGACGGATGCCGTCGTGCGTATGTACGAAGATGGCCTCACCCTCTTCGCGAGCCGCATCCTTGTCGGCTGTCATAATTGGCGTCTGCGTGCGCCGAAGCGGTTTACGGGACCGTTCAACCATACGTTGAGCAATACTATTCTTGTCATTGGGAACACGGTGAGTCTCAAAGAAGTGGCATGTGGAAGATGCTGATGGACTCATTCAGGCGGACGTACGTACTCATAGCGTATGGTATAGTATTGAGAATCGCTATGAACATGCTCACAGCCGGTGACACCTCTCGCGAATGCGATGCGGGTCAATAAACTACTTCAGGACTCCTCGCGTCTCATCATCCAGGATAGCAGCGGGGTATGCTTGCATCTCATTCAATGTCGATGCAATGCAGGCTAACCGCACTCTCTCATCAGCACTGTAGTCTCGCTGCAGCTTCGCTCTGCACAGCCAATGCCATTCGGGGCTACTTCCTCAACGGCACCCTTCCGGAGAACGGCCTCTTCTGTCCAGTTTCCGAGGAGACATTCCCAACGAACGGTGATTCCGCATCTGTATCGACTTGGCTCACTGCCGAGGAACGCACTGAAGAGAATGTACGTGTTTTGGACGTTGTACGCGATATCGGGAGGACGTGGAGGAAGTCGGGTTATCCCTACGGCGTGTAGATACTCTACACCCAGATGCCGTGACCGGAGCACAATCTCGGTGAATTGTCGAAATGTTGTATAATTCGATAGACACGCCCCTCGCCAACGGCGGCGGGGGCGTATGTAGGGACGGAACATGCACGAGCTTCTTCATTCATAGTCTATGAAAAATAAATTTATATACAATGAGTAGTATCGTAACCGTCTTGCATTAATGTACGCCCGAGGTCGTTCTACAACCAGATCCTCACCCACGTGACGAAGCCGCTTTTTCATCCGGAAGGAACCGGCTTTTGCCTTGCATCCTTTGTCTCCCGCCACGCTCACCCGTCTACTGTCTCGTCATGTCGATCTCTGGGCCACCTGCACGGTCGTACAATACAACGCCGCTGCCTTTCGAGCTACTCTCCAACGTTTTCGCGCGCGACAAGGACCCGGGTGTGCTCATGACGTTGGCCCTCGTGTGCCACCAGTGGAAGGACGTCGTCTACGAGGAAGCCGCACTTTGGACCGACATTCGCATTGATCCTGGTACAACGATGCGTCAATTGGACACGCAACTCTTGCGCTCGCGCGATCTCCAGCTCGACGTTGTCATCACCTTCGCGCCTCACCGCGTCTCCGCGATGCAACGCCACGTCATGGCAACGATAATTTTCGAGTACGACAGAATAAGCCGCCTTACGGTTGACGCTCTTCGATTAGTCAAAGGGCATGATGAAGAGTACGGTGACCGATGGATGATCAGTGACTGGCCCGAGGAGATCGCGACGCTTCTCCAGAGCGGTTATACGTGGCCTCATCTGCGCGTTCTCGAGCTTATTGCCGAGGTATGGGTTCAACAGGCGTTCGACCCTTATATAGTTGCTCCCAATCTTGAAGAGCTGTACCTCGAGGGCGTGGGAGTGTCCGATTGGGAGCGCATGGAATTCGGCGATGCGTTGAAGGACATCGAGATGCGGAAGCAGACTCAACTCGATCATAGCTTCTTCGATGCCCTCGAGAACTATCCTAACCTACGTCAGCTCATACTTGACGACGAGGCTTTTGGGGAAGACGACCTATATTGGGCGATTTCCCCGCTGGCTGATCCAAGCACTTTGGGTTCTCTCGCATCGCTGGATATTGTGTGGCACGAGGCAGATCTGCAGTCGTTTCTGACTATGCTGAAATTCTGCTCTCAACTCGAGTCACTAAGCCTGTATACGGATTTTCATCTAGACGGAGAGAGCAGCTACGAACTCCCGAGATCTCTCCAGCTTCTACGCCTCACGACCCTGGAACTCCGCTTCTTCTCGAAGAGGAAGTTCGTCATCATCTTGGACCTTCTGTACCCTGCTTTACGTTCCTCTCCGATACGTAACTTGGCGTTGCGAGGCGTCACCATGACCGCTGGAGACATTGCACACTTCATCACGCCAAGGCTCCGGAGTCTCAAGCTGGAAAGTGTGCGGTGCGACGTTAGTACAGCTCTTGACGCCATCCAGAGCTGCCAGCACCTCCGAACTCTCGTGTTGGATCAGCTCTGCTTCACTACCGACAACGTCGCCACCATCGTTGAGATGGTTGCCCTGCCACGCATTCAGTCAGCAGAGTTCACAGCCCTTTCTCCTCCGAGTCGTCGTCTCCACGGAACCGTCACTGGCACCGCTTCTCAGCCGCCCATAGCCTATAATGACGCTCTTTTGCGTTCATTTTTCTCGCTTCTGCCGCTTCCTCAAGTCCCGTCGATAACTGTCCGATGCATCGATCTACAACTTCGTGACCTCCTCCGTACGTTGGAAGGGGTTGGTCACGGGCGGACGTTGTTGCTAGATGTCAAACATTTCGGAGGAAAGCCTGAGTTCACGCTCGAGACTTCTACTCCCGCTGACGGTCCCCAGTCTGGAATGTCTCGTCACTTCAGCGCAGAGACTATGCACACCGTCATCGTCGTGTTGAACCAGGACATCACCATGGGCCTTTCAAGCCTCGTGACGCTCACGGTGGACATCCAGCACGCAGTAGACTTCTTCGCCGTAACTTTCCTGTCGATCGGCTTCCCTCGACTTTCACGCGTCGAGCTAAGGACGCCGTACGTGTCCGATCGTCTGGGCAATGGCCCTACCACCAGCGAGTTTGCCGTCGCATCGCTGAAGTCATTCGTCCAGCGGTACAACGCAGTGTTTATCGACTGCCAGTGCCTGAGCACCGTCGTCTTTTCGCATCCAGACCGGTCCAGCTATGACGATCCTGTGTGCATTCCATGGCAGCTGGCACAATCGTTCGTATCGCGCTTTCAGACAGATTCGCCCGTACGCCTTTTGACAGCCGATAGATCTAGCGTTGTCTTCACTCCCGCCGAGTAAAGCTCCAGTCGTGTATGTACATATACAATTTCTCAAGTGCTGTCAGAATCCCAAGCTTACGCTGCAATAACGCACTATCCTCCGCGCCCCGAACGCATGGTAGCACGAAAATCGACATGACATAGCAAGTGAAAACTATAGATATGTAAAGCGTTATGCAGCGGCCGCAAGGTCTGCTTTGACTTCGGCAGGGGCGCCTGTGATCGCGGGCGTCTCCTCTGCGCGCTTGACTGCACGCTCAATCTCTGCTAGTAGCGCCTGCGTTTCCTACAAAACACGTGAGCAAGCGGACAATTTCATATCGTCGCGAGGCGCACCTGGCTTCCCGGCTCGAATTGTAGCGCGTTCATGGTCGCTTGACGCGCATCCGCGAGTTTGCCGAGCGCCACGAGGGCCTTTGCGCGACGGAAGTGGCCCTTGCCCCACGGCGTCTTGTACTGCACGACGAGGTTGGCGTCGAGCAAGGCCTGCTCGGGCTCGCCGTTCGAGAGATGGGCGGCGGAGCGATTGCACAACACGAGCGCGAGCTCCTCGCGCATTATCTGGGCCTGCTCCCACGGGTCGCGCGACGCGGCAAAGTTGGCGGCCATGGTGTAAATCTGAATCGCCTGCGGGAACTTGCCCGCCTTGAAGTGGTTCTGCGCCACGTCAGTCGACCGTCAGGGGCCCACGACGACGCGCGACTAGACTTACGTTTCCCTCGTCTTTGGTCTTCGTGACTGCTACGCTGCGCGCGGGATGGATAACCTGGGGCGGCGGCGGGAAGGCGAGGTCTGGCCGGTTTGCGAGCGCCTTGGAGAGCATGTTGAGTTGCGTAAAGTCGACCTTGCAGTCGGCGCAGACTTCGAGACCGTGCGCAGAGCATAAAGCAGTCGAGTTATTAGGCTCGCCAAGTTTCAGAGGAACAGCTTTAAAGTCGGCATCGATAATCTGCTGCAAGACGGGGTCGGCGCGGGGCTGCTGCTGCTGCTGCTGCTGCTGCTGCTGCATCCGCTGCTGCTGCATCGCGGCGAGCTGCTGCAGTTGCTGAGGCGTCAGCTGCTTCAGCTGCTCCTGGGTCAGCTGAACCATCTGCGGCTGGCCGGGCTGGCCCTGTTGTGGGTGTGGGTGCGGGTGGGGATGAGGGTGCGACATGGCGGGAGACAAGAAACGTGACGGTAAGCGCCGGATGCGTGGCACCTCGAAAGGTCAATAACATTCAGTCAATATCCACACCATTACATACGCTGTCATTACTCTAACATTATGGCCATTTCCAACTCAACATGTCCGCAACGAGCCTCAAATCGCTGGGTCTAGTCCTCTCAATCTCCACTCGTCTCGCCATCCCAAATAATCTCGCGATCTCAACGCTCAGAACAGAAACAAATCCCTTGACGCCTACAAACCGTAACTCCTCGAGGACAGCGCTGGAGTACGAAAGGCGGTACGTGAGAAATGTCTCAATGAGCGTGGGGTCGAGCATCGTGGGTATGTCGTGAGAGGCGGATTCCCACGATACCGATGCACGCGAGACGAAAGAGACTGTACGCAGGTTCGAGCAACTGAGCGTATGGCCGCTGAATCGGGAGCGGGGGAGGAAGAAAGCCGACCGATGCGCGAGCGTGCCAATGTGCGAAGTCGGGCGAAGAAGGAATACCGTTAGGTCCAGCAGGTTGGGCGCCGCCAGCAGCAGCATGCCTGCTTCGTCGACTTCGTCTGGGGTGTTGCTGTGTGCCCACGCGAGCTCCGCAACGCTCAGAGTCGTGATCTGAGCGAATATGGCGGAACTAGGGATCATATGCCTCGGCACTTCCAGGAACGTCCGTTCTCGTCCCTTCGCGTCGCGAACGTCGATATTCAGACCGCTTGAATAATGGATCGTCAACGCCTCGACGTTGGCCATTTCCGCGAGTACAGCAAGCATCGACGTATGAACGTCCATCGAGATCGAAGCTATTCCACGGGCTTCCGGCCAGGAAAGCACAAGAGAGCGCGAGCGGAGAGATGCGAAGGGTACAGCAAAGGGGTACAACGCAGCTTCGTCGTGCGCCGCAACGAGTGCGAGCGTATCCAGACTCTCTAGCCGTTCGAGTACGTTGTACCCGAAAACCTGGGGTTGTAGCAGGGCCTGCGCATCTCCTCCAGGAACGAATGGTGTGGCGCGGGTGACTTCCAGAGCGAGCGTATCGAGCGCGGGAAGTGCGGAGAGGAGCGCGTCGAGCTCAAAGTCGATGGTCGAGATATTGTGCGGTGCGTATAGAAGACGAGTAAGACTCGTCAGTCCAGTGGGGACGATAAAAGTGCCAGCCACGAGCGATCGCAAGTACAGCTTCGCGCGCTGGAGCATGGGCGGCGCGGTGTCGCCGAACCAACGTAGCTGAGTACTAGCATCGAAGGCGCCCTGGCCTTCCCACAGCGCAATATCTCGTAATCGAGGTGCGGGCGCCTCGAGCGCCTTGCGGAGGTGCTCACGCGCTCGACCGTCGACCGCAGTGTCAACCCACAACGCGAGCCGGCGGGTGTGGCCCAGATGTCGAGTCAGCGCCAAGGATATTTCGTATGCGTTTTCAGACGCGGCTGTCAGGTCCATCGTGATATCGACATCACCGCTTCGGTCGAGTAGCGCCAGTAACGTCCCAGGGACCATCTTCTTCCCTCCCCGGACGACGACAGTGGACCACAATCGCGCAGGATTCGACAACGACAGAGCTCGCCATCGTTTGCACACCTGGGCAGCACGTATTTGCGACGAGAGCGGTAGGAAGGACAAGATGTGAACGAGAAGTTCTGGTGGGAGAGCGCCGGTCTGTGCACGGGTTTGGACGTAAGCGTCTATCGAATCGGAAACGACGCTCTGGACGTGGGCGGTGTTGCCGTGGGACTCTGTAAGTGCTGCCAGAACGACGCCTGGAAGTCGGTCTAGCGCGCTCGGCGGACGCGAGGGCGGGTTCATATGGATAGTGAGTGTTCGTGATCAAAGTGCAGATCCGACAGTTGCCTGTTCAGAGATCGGAATTATTATTCAACTATGCGATAAGGTCGACACAACCGCTTTCGATAGATACATGCTGTATATCAGACTTGAAGCAGGCGACAAAAGCGTCCGCTAACTGTTTTGGAATTACCATGTCGGGTCCGTATTTCGTGTGTTCGAAGAAGACTCTGTTCAGGTGTTGGCAGCGGATTGGACGTGAGGTGCATGCCCTGACAGTAGCATCCAGTGACGCCACCACAGCCTCGTTCGTGACGTTGGCCGGTATCCAGATAGTAACGCAACGAAGGGAGGCGAGCCCACCGGCCGAGCGGTTGGACAACAACGCGAAACACAAGAAGAGCACTGCCGCGCCTCCAATTGCTACTGTGAGTGATGCTAAGCGCGAGAAAATATTCGTTGATTCGTGATTCATAAGAGCGAGCGATTCGAGGAAAGCATTGGTTTCGAACTTGCGGATGATGTCCGAGTCGTAATCCCTGGCACCAGCGGCGGTAGCGCTGCAAAGCGTGAAGAAGGCATAATCCTCGACGAGTTCGACTTCCAGAGATAGTAGATCATCAGATCGACTCCCGACCTCGCGCAACATGGGCATTAAATAGTCCATCGATAGGTCGATCCCTTCGATCGTCACCGAGGTTATGTCAGGTAGTGGCATTAATGCCCAGAATGCGGGGAAGAGAGCAACACCGCGAGAGGCTCCTAATGGAAGCGTCGGAGAATCAGGAGGAGACACGTCGAATGATGCTTTTCGAAGTGCTAGGAGCGTGACAGTATCTTCGGGAGCGAGAATGTTTGTCGACGTGTTGTAGAGATTATGGAGCCATAAGTCGACCAGTCGGTGGCATCGTTGTATGGCTTGAAGCAGTGCAAGCATGTCACAGCGTAGATTTCCTAATTCGAGGCTGAGCAAGTTCGGCGTGATCAAACTCGATATGTCTGTCGGCTCGAGTGTCGCTGACCACAGAGTGATATGTTGGAGACGAGCGGTCTGTAACGCAGGCAGCAGTAGTTCGAGCAAGTTGCTCTCGGTGTTTCGCCCGCCCATGCGAAGAAAAAACTTCGTGAGCAGACGCAGCTGAAGAGATTGGGGTACGTCTACTTGACCGTGCTGTTTGAAAACAGCGGAGGCGGACAAATCGACGAGTGCTGGACAGCAAGCCAGAAATTTCAAGAACATGCCCACGTCGGCGTCAAGCCAGTTGAAGTGGAACGATACGAGGTTGACCAGAACGAACGGACGAAACCCAGGGAGCTCCTGGGAGAATAAAACCCTGGCTCCGTCCTCGTCGTCCAAAGACAAGTGCTGGAGGCTCGGGAAGAGCCTCAGAGACTGAAAGAAACCAACTAGATCGATCTGGTTCTTGAGTTTCAGGGTACGAACATCGGCTGCGAGCGCGAAAAAGGCTCCGTACCAGCCCATAGCGGGCACGCCGGCGAGGTATAGCTCCGAAAGATCCGGCGCTACAATGTAGAGCGAAAAGTCTCCAACATCGAATTTGTCTGCAACGAGCTCCAGAGTCCGGAGACATGGCCAGTAGGAGAAATCGCTGAGGTGCTCTGTGGCATCCTCTGGCCAGTCGAGGAAGCCGAACATATCGTCCACGTCTTCGTCATGGAGGCGGAGCGAGTCAACATTGAGACATCGAATTCGCTCGTACTGATCCATTGCAACGGATAGAACCTGGCGCGATTCCTCCGAGAGGTCCCAAGGCACGAAGATGATCTCGACGTCCAGCTCGAGATCACCCGAGCGAGTAAGTTGAGCGCGCAGTTGACGAAGCGTCGTGGACGGTTGGATCGCAACTTGCGTCCAAAGCGAACGCTGATTGTAGACGACGTCCTTCCACTGGTGGCACACGAGGGCCAAGGTCATGAGTACAGGCGGGTCCTTGTCGCGCGCAAACACGTCCAAGAGTAGCTCGCAAGGCAGCGCCGTTGCGTTATACGGCCGCGCAGAAAGACGAGGAGTCGCCATGGTTGGGACGGCAGATCGAGGAGCGTGGCGGGAGACAAAGGATGAATGGGAAAGGCCGGCAGACACAGATTACATCCGCAACGAAGTGTTAAAACAGACAGGAGATGGATCCATCCTACAACTAAAGGAGTGTATACCTCATACATACGTGAAACGCGCAGTATTGAATCACAATTTGGGATAGTTTGAGAGGGGGACGTGTAGCCTGGATCACCCAGTCCTTCTGTAAGGCGCGAGCGCGGCGGCAAACCGCTGCGCGTTTGCCGCCGGCCCATGTTTGACCATGTTTGGCCGAAACGCTGCGCGCCTTACAGAAGGCCTGGGAACTTCCGTCGCTTGAGGGACCCGTCCACCGTCCGCCGCCTCGCGCATTTGTTTCTCGCCGCCCACGCGTCCGTTTCTTGCGCAATCTCGCACACGAGTCCGAGCATTTAGCTCCTCGATATCTGTCTCCTAAAATTTGTGTTCGGTCATGTATATTCCCGTGCTCGCAGCCTGTCCTATTCGTACTTGTGCAGGCCCGCCATAGCTCCCTGAGTGCCCGATCCGTCGAGCTCGCTGTATGAAAAGGTCTTGGGTATCGTTGATATCTTTGCTTCGCTTCGACTGTCTGTCATGGACATTATATTCGCGCGGTAAGGCCGACTACATGCAGACAGTCGTGTTCGACGGCACAGCACGATACGTGAGCGGCCCGTCGACCTGTAGCGAGATATGTGGCGCAACGGCAAGAATACCGCACCCTGACGTCTTGGACGTCGATACGCCATAGGTTTGGAGCAGTATGTCGACCTCGTCCCGCGCAATTTCATCGATATCGAAGAAGGCGGGTGGATTGCGATAAGTCGTAAAATCGACCATAATGAGCGTAGATTACGCGTCCAAAGGAGCGCGCGACGTGTCAAATAGCAATAGTAATCGATATATTGAGTTTGGTAGATGAATAATAGCGAAAATACGGTGGAATGGCGGACGCGTCGTGGACGGGTCCCTCAAAGTACGGAAGTTCCAAAACCAATTAGTAGGCGCACTCTATACGGTCGGAGCCAACAGCTTTACGGTTGGAGACACACTCTATATACGGTTGGAGGCAGGTGCAGTATGTGGTCCAAGACATATGCAGCTTGTGGTCCGAGACGCATGCAGTATCATGCTGGATTGACCAGATAATTCTGAGAGCTATGTCATAGGTATCAAAATTCTGAAATGGCAGATCTCTTTCCACTATCAAGCTCTAATTTTCGGAATAGTATACCCCTCGAAAATTCCTGATGCGGAGGCGGAATTGCGAGCGACATTTCGTTAACAAAGTGTTCAACAAAGTGTAATGGAAGCTATGGGATTAGGTGAGACTAAGGTTTTCCGAGGTGAGATACATTATGTAAGCATGGTATGATAGGAAAGACTGTCATACATGTCCGGATTTGGGTTGTAGGACCTGATGAACATCGAATGACCAAATATCCGACACTGACGGCTTATGAATGTACCAAACTCACTCTAGGTAAGACTAACCATCCTTCTATTGCAATCGATAGACTTAAAAGTGTGTGCAAGTAGTTATATGATAGAAAATGTCCTTCCTTTTTGAAGTTTGGCTCTACTTCAGGCTTCTACTACAGCATTGTAGTGATTTTACACTTCTAAATCTCATTGTGCACTATATTAGGTGGCTGCAGCCAATTATAATACACTCTTAGTCATCATTGTTGACTAAGTGTGTTGGATGCAGGTTGTCTGATGTGTTTGTAGACCTTTAGCTTTAGCACGAACAAAAAATTCAACATTGCTTGTAAATATAGCTGTATATTGGTCATTGTAGGTGGTCTGATTCATTTGTAGGCCATTGATCTGAGACATTTGGCCATTCGATGTTCATCAGGTCCTACAACCCAAATCCGGACATGTATGACAGTCTTTCCTATCATACCATGCTTACATAATGTATCTCACCTCGGAAAACCTTAGTCTCATTTAATCCCATAGCTTCCATTACACTTTGTTGAACACTTTGTTAACGAAATGTCGCTCGCAATTCCGCCTCCGGATCAGGAATTTTCGAGGGGTATACTATTCCGAAAATTAGAGCTTGATAGTGGAAAGAGATCTGCCATTTCAGAATTTTGATACCTATGACATAGCTCTCAGAATTATCTGGTCAATCCAGCATGATACTGCATGCGTCTCGGACCACAAGCTGCATATGTCTTGGACCACATACTGCACCTGCCTCCAACCGTATATAGAGTGTGTCTCCAACCGTAAAGCCGTTGGCTCCGACCGTATAGTGTGCGCCTACTAATTGGTCTTGCACGGAAGTTTCCAGGCCCTTCGGATGCGTCACCGCGGGTCGACCAAACACCGCCAAATAGCGGTGAATGCATCCGAACGGGCCTGGATTATCGAGGCTAGGGGACGTGTTCCTCGGACTCCTCGACGATATCGATTCCATACCTTCTCCCTCCTTCTACGTTCTCGTCACGCCACCAGGATAGCTTGACAAGCAATCCATCCAAACTTCCACCTTCGCCAATACGCCGTACCAGACGACTGCTGGCGATGAGGCTCATCTGCGCCGCGATTGAATAGGGCGGTTTCGGCAGAACGCTCCGCATCGGCGTCAACACGCAAACGCTGAAGACGATGATCAAGATAGCGCCCAGAAGTCCCTGAAGGATCCGCGTAGGCCCTGTGGCGATGAAGAGTCGAGAGAGACGATACATCCTGGTCGCAGTGACGGTCCTGTCTGTAGGGACGCGCATCTTCTGGTCGAATTGTAGGGCCCAGAAGCTGCTCCAATCGCGCCGGAGAGTCTTCTCTAGATAGTCTGGCTCGAGGTATGCTGATATGTTAGTAGCTCTTTGCGCCCCGAATAACCCGGTGAAGAAGGGATCCGTTATCGTGTTCGGCAGCATGAGGGTGAAGTTCTTGCCCCGCCAGAAGGTGGTGCCACCTTCCAACGCCACGGGGATGATGGTCTTGTCGAGCTCGCTGGCAGCATCGACATCGAGAATTGTTGGGTTCACCCCGTTCGCCATAGTGACTGTCATGGAAGATCTAGAGCAGCTTAAGTCAGTTTCCAATAAAGCGTTGGCCAAGGGCAGTAAAGATGCGCACGTCGTAACGTTCCAGTCACAGGCTAGGTGGGTGATACGCTCAGGGCTTTGATCCCCCCGCTTGCGCAAAACAATGAAATGCATCTGCTCCTTGCACCGCGGATCGTCGCTGTCCAGAGGATCCAATACGAACGCGAAGTGATCTGAGCTTCGATAGGCTTGTATGTCCAGATCGTACTCCGATGAGGGACACGTCGGGTAATCGAGAAAAGACAACAACAAACGGATCTGGTCGCGTCCGAGGGAGCCAGTAGCGAGCGTACTCTCGACGTGTTTGCAACTGCGGAGGGTCGAGTAGGCGACTGGCAACCTAGCGGTAACACTTGCCGTAATGTTATCGGCGGGAAGCTGCGTGGAGGCGACGGCGTACGTATTCGTGGTCAAGAACGGTCGGGTGAGGCTGTACGCTGGATCTTCCACGAATGCCCACAGACCAAACTCGAGAGAGGAATTGAAGACGTCCTTGAACTGTGTGTTCAGCGGAAGTGTCATGCTCTGCGATACGTCCACCTCCCCGTTGATGAGAAGACCCGCTAAGACGATCTTCGCGATGGGAAGAAGAAGTGCTGTGAGCCCGATGAATGCGGTGAAGTACTCGCGATGACGGATGGATCTTGGCAACAAGGTGAACACGCCGGCGAAGTTAGGGTTAAAGTCCAAGATCCTGGCAGGTTGCGGGCTTGAGGTCATAAGACGGAATGGCTCCGTGACACGAATTGCCGAATCGACGGACGCGAGCGCGAGTCCAAGAACGAAGAGAATAGCGGGCGCGAGGTAGGTCCAAGAGTAATGCTCCAGCGCTGTCTGGCCGATCAGATCAACCAAGCCTCTGTCGCGTTCACTCCGTCGATGGAGGACCTCCACGGCGGCAATGCTCCCGGCGAGGAAAGCCACGATCGTCACTCTGAGAGGCAAAGCCAACATGAGTGGCCGCCAAAAGGAAGAACCTTGGCGTTCCGCGCTGCCGGAAGGATGGGCGAGCGGCTTCATGTCATTCAGTAAGTCCCGGCTTTACCAGCAAGTAAAGCGTAGCCGCGACTCACCGCAGAGTACGCGACCAAGTGGTCGCAATCGGCAGCGTGGACGGTCAATACACCACGGCCATCCACAAACGTAGTGCAACTCATGCTCCTGAGATGTGTATTGAGCTCCTTTTCCGACATTGCTCCGGTTGAAGCGAGACAATTCGCAAGCGGACGACTCGACGCAAGAAGAGCCGCCGAGGTCAGGATAGACCCAGGGTCTTCTGCAAGATGCGTGATTGGACGGAGTATGTAGATAGCGATGGTGATGACGACGAGGACGCAGAGTGCCGCTTGGACGACTCGAATAGAGGTATCCTTCGTGAATATGCGCGAAGCGGAGAGAATGAGCGTGCCGTCCAAGGCCTCCTGGGATGGGAGTGCGTATGCGCTGTGTGCGATGTATGGGAAGATCTCCTGGAAGACGTCGGCGGAGAGATTACCTAAGCGGATGGGATCGAGGATGTCTCTGTCAGTGATGTTGCGAGCGCGACCAAGAAGGTTGATCCACGTCCCAGGGTGCGAGATGTCGTTCGTGCTATTGAGGAGAACGTCGTGAGGCCAGGTCCACGGGTCGCTGAAGTCGTTCTGGTCGTAATCGACGCCGATGGGCGAGAGCGTAAGAACTATGGGATTGGTATGATGCAGCCAGTACGCAAGTCCGTCGCCGTCGGGAAGCGTGACGGGGGTCGACGATAGGATGGTAG